>JAOBRD020805545.1:0-13482 GCA_027575215.2 Hydrozoanthus sils
TGAAGACTGGTATGGCCAGTCGAAATATTGTACAAAATATAGTTCAAAAAAGTCGTATTGGCCTTGCATTCTAATTCTTGTGCTGTGCACGTGGCTTCAAGGGCTTGTTTTTTAAACACAAGCTCTTGTTCGTGCTTTTTTCTCTCAAACGCCAACTTTACTTAGTGTTCCTGGGCCATTTCATTCAGTTTTTCCTCCATTAGACACTTGTTGAGTCGAGTTATATTGCCGCATTAGCCTCGCCAATCTTTTCATCAATCTCTTCGCCCCACGTGGCGATTTTGGCAATGTCGATACTCCTCTACTCGTTTTCTTCTCTTCTGCGGCCTTTACTAATGCCTTCAGTTTATCCCTGTGACGTTCAATTTTTTCCATATCGCTACTGTTTAGAACTACATCACACTTCGCGTTATTTAGCTGCAACTGGTTTAGCTTTGCGCTAAGTTCTGCCTCGTCAATTGGCGGCAGTTCGTCCGACCCTTCGGACACTTCACTCACTTTCTCCCTCGCTGGACTAGCTTGTTTATATGATACTCACTTTAGTCCCATCGGAGATGTCACTGTCTCGGAAAATCTCCTCCAAAAGCTCCAGACTCAAGATTCTCGAATAAACTTTTTTAATAACAAATATCGCACTTGACTTTCACATTCGCATTCTTTCATATTCATGGGAAAAACTAATCTATTTGTCACTCTTATACCTAAAAAGTTAATGATTAATGTAGTCCCTCTCTCTATTGGCTACTTGACTTGCGGTTTTTCATTGCGATCAAAACATAAACAACAAAAAAACGACAAATCCGTTAAACTTTCAACAATAATACACACAAAATTTCTTCCAGATCATTACCATGCACTAATAGCCTACTCAATATGAGTTACCAGTATTCATGTCATTTTTTTTCATCGTGTTGAAAAATATGCAAAGACATCACCAACCATGACATTTTTTCAAAAAGCTTATCCCTCTCCAGAGACCAGAAAAATCTCGTAAAATGACACAAAATGCAGTACTTTTAAACACGGTTTTGAAGGTAACTTGAAGTTATAACTGATTGAAATCCCCCTCTACGCCTTTGGCAAAGACAAGGTTTTCACAAAAATGACAAGTCTAATGTCTGAAATTTTAAAAGCCTTTCTAAAGTTTTATTAAAGACAAGGAGAAACTCGGAAAAAATCCAAGCCCCAGATGGGAATTTAACCCACGACCCTCCGTGTTCTAGTCGGATGCTCTAACCACTGAACTATCGGAAAAAATCCGAGCCCCAGATGGGAATTGAAGATATGCTTTAATGCGACAGCGCGATGTTGTTAGTAAGTTCACGTGCGTCAGTCATTTACTGGACTGTGTAAGCGCGCGACGCGGTTCTAGTCTAAATCCAAAAATCGATCCTTACTCATCATAGAGTCTTTTTGATTCACTGATAAACGTGAACGGGCAGAATTCTCATTTAACTATGCCCTTTCTTGTCATTCATTTGGCCGATCATTTGGTTTTTATAGTCTATGTCCTAAAGTTTTTATAGGCTTAAAAGCAGTTTGCCTAAAATTCTTGCAACACGCTCTAAGACACCTATATAGACTATATTAATATTCCAAAATTTTTCGCCGAAAGGGAAGTGAATATCTGATGATAAATCATCATCGAAATAGTAATTGAGTCTGAGGCGAATAATTGTTTTATTAAAATTGCTTAGGTGATTATCAGAAAGAAAAAACAGCCAATGCCAAAAAATGTTTTGTTCATGAAAATTTATTTGTTGTTGTCATTTGTTCAAGCCGCACTAATCGATATCTGAAGCATTTTCACCCGAAGTTTTATCTTTCACAATTGTCATAGGAACAATGCATTACCTTTAAAAAGTGTTATGTAACCTTGATGCTTTTCAGAATAGCGGCTTCCTCCAAGGAGTTGAACATCTACAAAACGCGAGGTGGCCATTTTGAACATTTAGTCGCACGCCAACTATAATCACCTCGCGCGAGGTGAATATGCCGGCATAACACGCCAGCATCCACCAATGAGAGCAGCGGAGACTCTTTAATCACCTGAGAAGCTTTAACCCGTTTCAAATTCTTTGGGTTCTTGTTTTCCTGTCTTCTTCACAAAGCTTTTGGCAGTCCTGCCCTCTTCAGGTGAATACAGATGAGTATAGCTTTATTAAATAGCTACAAAGATTATATATATATATATAAGAAAACAATTAACTGGCTAAAACACAAATGTTTCCTTGCCAAATTTTCGGCTTTATTAAAAAGCCTTCATCAAGACAACTGATTGGCCGTTAAAAACTGTTATACTTATATATATAGTCTATAAAGTCTATATAATCTAACAAAGCTAGTCTATGTAGTCTAACACAACAGTTTTCTTTTTTGGTCAAACAAAACTACAAAAAAGCTGGGAGGTAACCGCTTGCCAATACTGATGTTACACAGAAAATCTGTGATAGATTTGCTGTTAAAAACTTGCTAGCACAAAAAGATGTGCTATTGGTTTTTTGAACAGGATTATTATCTGACGTAATCCTAGTTTTTGTGAAAATGAATTTGCGAGAACCATCAGCGAATTGTGACTAAGGGTTCGTTGTTTATCCGTTACAGTGAAGCGGCACGTTTCGTTATCAAAAGACAATCTTGACTAGATTTATTCACCTCAGACGCTAACGACTCGAAGTGCTCACAATAACACAAATTTTCTTGGAGCATGCAGAACATACTTTGGAAAAAGAGAAGTGTTTTTGTCAAGCTCTAAGCCAGCGCGAAAATTGAAACGTTTAGTAATTTGCCTCTGCCGCAAGTTTACAAACTTTTACAAACGTTTTAAAATATAAAAGCAAAATAATTAAGATACTAGCTTTCGGCAACTGAAACTATTGCCTTCATAAAGTAAAATGAGTAAAAATGACAAACACAGTGCAATTAAATAATGAAATTAGCATAAAATGGATGAAATGTAATCGAATAGTCGTCGTATTTTGTTGTCAAAGAACACTTGCAAATTCTGCAGCACTCTCAATCTGGCTAGTTATTGCCGGCTTTCTTCCTCGCTGTGAACGTTTTTGCCGTTTTGTGCTTCCAACTCATAGAAGCAGATTCGCACAAGTGCACATAATAATTTTTTTGACCGATATGCTTGTATGAGCAGAGTGAATATCCGGACAAATATGATTGACTCGTTCTATTCGATTGTTTTGACAGATTATTGAATTGTGAAAGCGGCTCATCTTAAAACACAATGGTCCGTTGCAGGCTGTCACTGTTTATTCACTGTTTATTCACTGTTGTAGCTATCTACAAAAATATATAAAACCATGCTATGTATGACGTCATCAATACATCACAAAATTTTTTATGGTTGTAACACTTCCTAATTGAAAGGATGTTACAATTAAAGTTAGCAAACACATTCTTTCATGTTCTTAATAAATATCTGCGTTCTGTACTAAATATAACAAAAAATATGAGTCTAACCATTTTCGATGACGTCACTATGACGTCATTAATAATTTAGTTCAACTAACTCCGAAAATCGGTAGTTCTCATAGTGATTACCATTTGTGCAAAAAATCATCACTCCAGGATGAATAGTAAGAAAGTTACATCCCCAAAAAGCCCGGGCTAGATAGGGTTAAGGCGGGACTTAACCTAAAGCACACTTTGTGGCCACTTTTTCTCATGTTTCTTCTGACATCTCCGTCCATGGTTTTAATCTACAAAATCTCTATGCTTAAAACACAGATGAGATGAAGGAGAGTCAGCTTGAATATTTTAAGAATTTTTGGATGAATTTTAAGTTTTATTTTTAATTTGGTGATTTTTTGGGAAGTTTAAAAATTAATTTTAAAGTTAGCCAAACCGTTCTCAAACCAAAGCTGCACTAGTCTGCAGGCTAGATGGCAAGATAGGGAATAACCTGAATGTATGCTTTGCCTGGCTGCAAGATTGGACATGTGCTCCTACTCATACCATCACTGGTGTAATGGAGCTGTACGAGCAACTCACGCCCACTAAAGTATAAACAATCCACAAAAACGGGAACAACAATGGGCGACGTCACATGCAGGATATGCGGGAAATCTCCTGAGACTCTCGCACACGTGTTGGCGGGGTGTTCCGTTCTGACCCAGTCTCAGTACCTTGAGAGACACAATGCAACCCTGAAATTCCTGTTCTTTGAAATGGCTAGAGAGCTGGGTCTAGTTGACACAGTCCCTCCTTGGTACTCACCAGTAGTGCCACAGCCAGTTTATAAGTCACCTGACGCAATGGCGTTTTGGGATGTTCCAGTTTATGCCGAGCACACCATCGGCAAAGCTAATCGAGTGGATGCTCGATTTGTAGACCAAAAGGCTAAGAGGGTGTGTCCTGTCCTTGGACAGAGAATCGGGAGAAGAAGTTCGAGGAGAAGACACTTAAGTATGGCCATCTGCGATTCGAGCTGAAGAAGCAGTACCCTGGTTATGATGTCCAACAGATTAACATCATCATGGACGTATTAGGGGCTTGGTCGACAAGGGATTTAGACCTGATGATGAGGAAGCTCTTCGGCAGCACGGGCTACCATGTATTGACAAGGATGCAGAAAGCTGCTATCTCGCACTCTTTTAACTTAGTTAAAGCCATCGTAATTTGGCTTTCTACAAGAGAATAATGTAGCACTTTAATGTAGTTTTAGCATAGCAGGACCTGGTAGGACCATTCATTTTTTTTAAACTTTAATTGTAGTTTTAATGAAACTGTTATTAGTCCTTCAGACTGCATAGGCTACGCTATGCGCCCCATGTTTTCCTTTTTTAAGCATCCAGACGTTTATCAACTGCTATAATAATAACAATAATAATGATAATAATAATAATAATAATAATATTGATAATACTAATAATAATGAATTATTTATAGAGCGCTTAATCTAAGCTCTAAGCGCTTGACAAGAAAGATATAAGTGTAAGAAATGAAACACGAAAACAAACAATACACGTAGACATTAATTAAGACTAAATGCGGATTTAAAAAGCCATGTCTTAATACTTGTTTTAAAAGTACTTAAACTATTAATAAAACGGAAATCGTTTGGAAGGGAGCTCCATAGTTTAGGGGCAGTAACAGAAAAGCATCGGTCTCCATTGGTGGCAGTGTTAGACTTTGGAAGAGACAGATAATGCAACGTACGGATTATAAGGTGTGAAGGATTCGCTGGTGTGGATTGGAGCCAGTCCATGAAATGCCCTAAAAGTAAGAAGTAATAGTTTGAAAGTGATTCGATCAATGACGGGTAGCCAGTGAAGTTCTTGTAGCACTGGAGTTATATGGTGAGATTTAGGAGTTCTGGAGACAAGTCGAGCTGCGGCATTCTGAATCGCGCTGTATTTTTTTTTGTTCTGTAAAGGATGGAGTTACACGAGTCGACTTTTAAGTAATAAAAGCGTGCAATAGTCTCTTGCAAACATCTTGAGTCAAGTAAGGACGTTCCCTCCCTATTTTTCGTATAATGTGCCAAGCGCCCTTGTATATATTATTGACCTGCTTCCTCAGTGATAAATGTTGATCCATTAGTACACCAAGGTCTCGGACAACTGGCACTGGTGAAATGATAGCGCTGCCGATGGTGATGTTATTGATTGGCTTACAAGATCTCGCATAGCATGATCTGATGTGAACCACTTCGGTCTTTCCAGGGTTACACGCAAGGCTACTGTTGGCAGCTAATATTGATGGGTAAAATATAAATAATCCACCAAAGGGAATGGGAGTAAGATCAGCTGAAGTTCACTAAAAGACAGCGAAGAAGTGGTAATACTCAAAACCTCGAGAATGACTTGCTTCATGAAAACAAGCTTCGATCAAAGCAAAATATGAAAATTTTAACTACAGATACAGGGAACGAGTTCCTGGCAGTGAAAGTCAAAGAGTTGCTGGAAAAGCGGGGAATAGCACAATGGGACAATGTACGAAGAATGCTCGTGGAACAGAAAGTTTCCGGATCACAAGAAAGGCCATATATGAAGGGCTCTGTTAAACAGCGAAACAGCGAAACAGCAAAACAGCGAAACAGCGAAACAGGGTTTTTTTTTGCATAGCGATATTTTTACAGCGAAACACTGGTATTTTTGCTGAAGACATGAAGTGCGTTTATTTGGGTCAAAACTTTGATATTCTTTTTTTGATGGCTGAAGCATCAGTGAATAAATCAAAATTCTTGTGCCGTGAAATGTACATTTTGCGTGCGATCTCTGATGTTTTCGCAAGAAGTTCCACGCAAAGAAAGTCTGTTTTAACATTCGTTTTGGTGTTGAAACAAAAATACTTTGAATGAAACAATTTTAGGTAATATTTTTGTTGGTTTATAAAATGTATAGTTGTTGTTTGGTAACTTTTTCTCGCAACTAACTATTTACTCGGGCCGGTAGGCCACGAGGTAAGGGATGGCCTGCGTTTTTATTTTTGTTTGTTTTTTTTGGTGTCACACTAGTGCATCGAAATATGCACGCCGGCGTAGTTTGGTCTGTTTTGAAGCCACGTGATCAGAGATTGCACCGGATTGCACAAAACTCAACAGGCCAAAGCGTGTTTGTCGCTTGAGAAGAAGACATTTGTGCTTGGAAAACATTGGTTTTCTTTTCGATTTTATGGACCACGCAGCATATTGTTGCTTTTGAAGTGACGACGGACAAGCAGATTGTTGTTGAAAGTCGAGGGTTTTGTTTCGGAACGGTCCTTGCTTTGTCTTTTCAATCTTTGAGTGAGCAGTCGAGAAACTGAGTGAACATATTGAGAACATGTTGAAAAATAATGAACTCAGAACAGTTTGAAGCAACTATTGAAACAGCATTGTTACTGAGATATTTTAAAACTAACTGCAACTGAACAACAACTTGTCTGACGCGAACAGCGAAGCTTGAAGTTAGCGAGTTGAAGTCAAGAACTTGAAGTCACAACACTTAATTGCGTGGGCGATCAATCTAGAGGTGAGACAAATTACAAATGTTATTAGTTTATATTGAAAACATTCGAACTTTTCTTTCATTCTTTTGAATATCTGAAGAATTGAAAGAAATTATGGTGGGTGTCATGTGTTTGTATTCTTTGTTTATTAATAGCTGTCGCTCACGAGGTGATAGATTTTATATAAAAGCTGTCGCAACAATAGACTCCTGTTCGTTCAAATCGAGAACCTATAGCTAAAAGAATACCGCGGATTCAACTTTAGCTAGAGTTAAGAAAGAGCAGACAATTAAAGGCGAGCCGTTCGACATGCTAAGAACAAAAAAAACTTGCCGAAGTCTCGATCTTCACGAATTTATTTTGTTAAACTACACGCGCTTGTGTTCGCTCTTGAAAGAATGTAATTTGTTGCAGATATTTCAATGCAGGACTCGCGCGAAAAACAAATCAAGGCGTAAGTGTTCAGTTTTTCAGACATCGGAAACAAAGCTGAGAAAACCTTTTTTTAAAGAAAGAATTTATCAGTTTAGTGTCCCCAATAAGCGGTTTACTTCTGAACTGCTAGAAATTTTCTTTTATCTGACGCTCAAATAAAGTTCATTTATTTATTAGATTTCTATCCGAGAGTGGTGTGTTTCGAATTACTATAAACGAAGACTGTTTCAGATCAAAAGTGCTGGTCAGCAGTGTGTTGCTTTGTCATTGTCAGCTCTTATTTACACTGATCTTCAGGAAGTGTTTTTAATTTTAAGGCAAAACTTTGTATGTTTTTAAAACATACTGTACAAGAATAATTTGAAGAACTGTGGTTCTACCTTTTAGTTAGCTGTCGTTCAAATTGCGATGAATTTGTAGACTTTAGTCTTTATATCTGTGGTAGCGTCAGACATATTTCTTGTTCTTCGCTAGACAATTTTATGGTTCTGATTCTTACTATGATAAAAATTTTGCATACGTCAAATTTTTATACGAATTTTATATTTGCTTACATGCAGAACGAATTTTATTAAATGATTGGAAATTTGGATACGGGTCAAGTGTCGATTAATTATCATGCAGTATACACTTGTAACGACTGTAAAGGACTGTACATGTTGATTGGCATATGCAGTAAGACACAATTGGTTAGTAAGTAGTATTATAAGTCATTCTTGCTCCATGTTCTTCAGTTGGGCACTTTGAGTTTCCCTTTGTGTCACAAATTTTCATTTGTTTCACACCAATGGTTAGTATTAATAAGAGTTACGCATTTCCATTAACTTTTAAGGTTGTAAGTAGTGTCTGTATTGCTAGGGAAGACACATCGAAAAAATTAATTCTTATTGCAGCTATAAAAAATGTTGTTTAATAATAGAATTAAAAGACTCTTTCTTTGCAGGACTCTGAAAATTCAAGACACTAATGATGTCATAATAATTTGCCTACAGTACCTAGAAGGATGCAAACATTGTATCTTTATAGTGAACATTTATAACAGCAAACTGAGATGATTTGCATGACAAAGTGCATGATGTTGGACATAGGAGTGACCTGTTGAGTTCCTAAATATTTTAGCTGCTAGAATTGGTGAACATTCTATAAGTTTAACATAAGGCCTAAAGTTTATAAGGCTGTAGCAGGTGAAATCAAAGAAACCACTTTCCTAGCATTGTTTAAAAACAAAATCAGAAAAGTTGATTTAAACACAATTTGAGAGGACAAAAAATGGATTTAACTGTCTTATCTGTACAATGTAAGTTTAGCTTACTAAAAATTTTTGAGGTTTTCATTAATTCACTTTTGTAACTTTTAGTTTTTATTATACTTTTAAATAGTGCCCCCATTTACTAATAAAAAAATAAAGTCAGTATTATTATTTTTGTTGTTGTTATTACTATTGTTGGTATTATTATTAGAGTTACTCTAAATAAAATAGCACTGGTGATGATGATTGATGCAAATAGATAGCTGCCTGTTGTTTTTTGAACATTTTTGTCTTAAAGTCCCTATAAAGCTTAATCTTTACTTTTACTATTTTCATCTATGAACTCAGAATTCGAAAAAACCTGAAGAAAATTACCACTCTTAAGTATGCTCGCTAATCCAGAAAAGATTGAAGTTCAAATTTTGACCAAGCTGGCCGGGGATTAGTAACCTGTGATGTGGCAGTAGTAGACATTAGTGTTTTTCTTAGTTCTTTCTTTAATTCTGTGTTTCTTCAGATCTTTTACAGATGGTCGACCAGTGTTTTGCAGGGGAAAGCATAATAAACCAAGCACTTTAAGTTGACATTCTTTGCATGCTAAAATTTTTTTAGTGATAAAAATCATGAATAAACATGGCATGCTTACACCTTGTTCAGCTGTTGCTAGACAACTGACTTGTGCTGCGTCATGAGTCATCACACCAGGAGCTCGTAATGGGACTCGATCTTGCTCGGACAAGAATGGATGGAAGCCAAAAACTGTCTAATTTGCACATTTCAATTCCTAAAACATTAACAGGAACTGCAAGGAACTTTTAACTTTAGAAATTTATTTTACTTGATGGTTCTACATAATTTGCATCTAAAGAGTAAAAAGCTTCATAGAGACTTTTTTTCAATACCTCTACTTAATGTCTCCATTGTCATTCTCACTTTGTGTGTGTTAAAATACATATCAGTGTGGTTGAGCCAGCTAGCTGCTGTAGTTGCCCAACACTACAATACTCAAATGATGACCTGATGACAAAAGTTTGGTCAGCCTACCAAGAATTTAGTTGCAAATGGATAGTGACCTATTAGTTTGAAAATTTTTGCCCTTGCTAATATATATCATTGTGGTGGAGCCAGCCACAATAAATAGTTGTTCTAATCAAGACACTATTAAGTGAATTCGTTAAGATCTTGAAACAAATACAACTCAATAGGCAATATAATAGTATTACATCAGTAATTATATTCTTCACAAAAAACCTGCAGATTTTAAATTTCCATAACCCAAATACTGCAAACCAAGTAGAGATCATTGGTTCCAAATATGAGTTCAGTGTGTTAGCACTGATAGAAAAATTTAAAAATTTTCCTCTAGATACTAAATGCTACCATTGTCGTTCTCAACTTGTGCGTATTTTTTTCTAGAGACTACTTGACTTAAAGTTGCAAAATGCTTTAATAAAAAAACAGTGAATCGAGTTAAATTGAATTCACCAAAATTCATGTGTCAGGCAAGTTGCATTTAAGGTCTGGGATTTTTCGATAACAAACACTTGATCGATAATTGTGGAAAATAATTGTTTTTATAAAGATGCGCTCAATAGTATTGTTCAACTTTAAAGCAGAAAGTGCAAGGGAAAGGTATTGCCTGGGGTGTCTAACTAATTCGGCCCGAGTAAAGGCTACACGTGGCCTCTTTTTTATTTTTATCGTTCGCGCGCCTTGCAAAGAATGGCAGACGACTTGAGACAGTTTTATAAAATTGAATTGTCTCGAAATATTTTTACATTATTTTGTCATAACTAAAATTTAAACGCTTAAGAAACTAGTAGACGAATGTTCTGACTGTTGAATTTTGCAATTTTGTCTGCATGAAACAACTTCAAATTCTGTTGCGCATAAACGTTTTTAAATTTCGAGTCGAAAAACAGTATCGTGCCTCCGATTTGCTTCAGGAAGAAGAAGGGATTACGCGCGCAACCTTCAGGAGTCAAAGGGCGGTGAAGTCATCTTCCAACACAAAACACACTGCCCAATCACATCGTACTTTCGAGTCCTCTTACAAATTTGAGATTCCTGATAGTGCATAATTCATGTGTTTATTTTCCTCGACTTTCTTCAGTGCCAAATAAAGAAGGAAGAAGAATTGAAAACACTAAATGGTCGGCAGTCTATTCCTTTTTCAATAATTCAAGAAATGTACGAGTGGCAATAAATTGAAAGTCCCTAATATTTATCAAGAATAACTATGAGCTTTTGTTGACTACAGCATGATTTCCTTTCAACCTTTTGTCTTTCCTCGGTATAGAGTAGCGATGGTTTGTGATTCTTGTAAATATAAGGGACTTTCAATTGAAAAATGCTGTTGATTTCTTGAGTAATTGGGAAAAGGTCGACTAACAGCCATTTAGTGTTTACAAATTCTTGGCCGGCAGTCGCATTTAATGTCACACAATGTTAAGTAAAACGCAGACTTAATCTCGTATGATTGTAAATTAAAGCACTCGTTACGATCGCTCACCATATTCCTTCCGAGGCTGGACAATTAAGTTTCTAAAAATATCCTTTGTTTTGTGTTGAATAGCTAACGATAAGACTGCCGGCCATTTAGTATTTTCAATTCATTGACCGGCAGTTAACGAACCAACTTGTATCTCTATGGTATACAGAGGAAAGAGAACGTGTTGAAACTAAATAATGTTGTAGTCAACAAATGGACTTGGTTGTTTGTAATAACTATAGGAACTTTCAATTTAATGTGTTTTTGATTTCTTGTGTAACGGGGAAAACATTTCCCAA
This sequence comes from Hydrozoanthus sils, assembly GCA_027575215.2. NCBI lineage: Eukaryota > Metazoa > Cnidaria > Anthozoa > Zoantharia > Hydrozoanthidae > Hydrozoanthus > Hydrozoanthus sils. The sequence goes on from JAOBRD020805545.1 coordinate 11,420, forward strand.
CTGCCAGCAGTTAGCCACGAATTTTCTGTGTCGTCGAACATACCATCGCTACTCTATACTGAGGAAAGACAAAAGGTTGAAAGGAAATCATACTGTAGTCAACAAAAGCTCTTAGTTATTCTTGATAAATATTTAATAAGGACTTTCAATCGATCAGCACTCGTACATTTCTTGAATTGTTGAAAAAAGAATAGACTGCCGGCCATTTAGTGTTTTCAATTCCTTGGCCGGCTGTCGGCCATATAGACACTTCGAATAAAGAAAAGACAATTCTCACCTTGCGTCTTTCCAGATTCACGCGACTTGCTTCAGAGATTACTTTGTAAACAATAGAAAAGATAAAGTAAATACAATGAAAATACAGCTGTGTCTTACAAAGAAACAATGGAAGCTCAAAAAAGTGGGGGCTAGAAGCACAAGCCAGACTGATGCATGCATGGCTTCATCTGACCTTTGCGAATGCGTCTCAGATTCAGTGCTGGCATTTTTGTTCGCCAAACTAACTAAAAATTGATTTAAGCCTCCAAAGCAATTACTTTACCGCTGTAAAAGTTAATGAAAGAGAAAAGAAGATAGTTGAAATGAACAAACTAAAAAAGTACTCACTTTTATAATCCACCATCTCTGATTTGCACCGGCCGCCGGACTTGAGATCGTTCCCAGGCTATTTTATTGTTTATTATTTTTAACGCCGTTCCGCCGAATAAAAGTGCCAAAAGTATATCCGTTTCGCTGAAAAATATTTTCCTTTGCAAAAATACCAGTGTTTCGCTGTAAAAATATCCCTATGCAAAAAATACCCTGTTTCGCTGTTTCGCGTTTCGCTGTTTCGCTGTTTCGCGTTTCGCTGTTTCGCTGTTTTGCGTTTCGCTGTTTCGCTGTTTAGCAGAGCCCATACATGAACGAAATTGGCCGTTTGACCACCAAGGAAAGCGATTTGCAAGAGAGAGACGATTGTTATCAGTGCAAAACGACCAAGAAAGTCGACTATTGGCAAAAAACGACGAAATCCATGAGGAGAGTTTGGATTTAGCCTGCATGAAGAGCTATGGGGTTGAATTGTAAGAGCTCAAGGAACAAGTATTCTATTTGGAAAATCAAAATTGGAGATGATGGAATTTCTGAATCATTTGATAAAGCAGATCGGGGCGCAACAGAAGAGAACTTCAAGAGGCAGCGAGTTGAAAGGCTAAATGTACATCAGGGAATCTCCAAAACCAACAGAACAGGTAAACAGCAACAAAGTAGAAAAAAAAGCGGAATCCGCCTTCCCTCTATAACTTTGGTTTTACTTTAAGTATTTAAACCCAATTTGGTACAGGGAAAGACAATCACAAGCCGATTTGATTAGCATGTGACGTCGTTATGACGTCATCATTAGCACGAAATTTTTACCCGTATTTTTCAAATTTTGATAAGAAGTGAACGGGGTTTTTCAGGTTGAAATTTATTCTTAAAACCAATGTGTATAAATCAGTAATAAAATTTATTTTACATCAAAAAATTCATAAAACGTATGTTTTGGCGCTATTTTGGCCATTCTTTGTGGCCAATTCCTTGACTTGAAAGATACACTTTATTCTTCTATGGGTAAATAAGTGCTTCTTATAAACAGACGTGCCTTGTGTTTATTTCCACATCTTCAAAACTGTTATACAAAACGTCACTGCCGGAAAATCGTTCAGAAAATTTTGCAATTTAATCAAATAATTTTTTGTGTCGGTAAAATATTGCGCAAGACGACACAAAACTTAGTTTGCTTTTAAAATATTGACTAGGGTTCGCAAAACATGGGCTTATTTCTAATTCAGAATTGACGAAAAATTCCAAAGACGAAAGAACAAAATTATTGATAAAAGCACCCTTCTAACAATCTGCAACCAGGGAAAGGCAGAACGCCATAGCCCAAAACAAATAAAAATAAAATGGAGACAACACGATTTCGGCCATTTGTAATACAATAGAGATTTGAACATGTCTTCCTTAAATTTATTCAGTTGCTCAGGTTTGCATTGTGAAGCATTCCGGGATTTTTTTTTCATGTTTCAAAATGCTATTTACTA
>JAOBRD020805649.1:0-13482 GCA_027575215.2 Hydrozoanthus sils
ATGGGATAAAATCACAAAATGCTTTTATAATGTGCTTGGTACCACCCTAACAGTTTTTCAGCCAAAATTTTTTAATGTTGAAACATTTATTGCAAAATAAGTATCATGTTTTGTTCATAAAGAATATAAGAAAGTTGTTGTTGAATATATTAGTAAAACGGAAAATTTATTTTATCTATTTAATATCAGAATCAACTCACTCTTGTTAAAATATAGATTTATGAATACTTGTATTTGATGTCAGTATTAAATTATTGTATAGTTTGATGAGACCACATAAAGTGGTTTTCATTAACCCATGAACGCAATAGGTTTTAACAAAAAGTAGTAGTCAAGAAAACACAAAGGAGAACAAAGGAATACGATAAAAGTGTATTTCATAGGTTATAGAAAACCACATTGTATAAGTTGAAGTTACACACATTACAGACGAGCAGCTTGCATTTTTTGTGGGGGAGTGCACAGCAAATTTGAGCGGACCTTGTGTCAGCAGTCCTTAAAATATTATATACATTTGGTTTGTGCTGTTCTTGTGAAAATAGACAAAATGGCTAAATAGATTACATTCATATTTCAGTTATGTGTCCATTTCCTTACTTGTTATATGCAATGGAACTGCGGGAACATATTTTGGGGCACTATAAGCTCACACATAGCTTGACTTAACAAGTGCTGTTGGTGCAAGCTCTCTAGGGGGGTCTGGGGGCATGCTCCCCTGGAGAATTTTTAAATTTCGAACTTCTTAGATTTCCGGAGATGCGTTTATTTTTGCCAGTGTAAACAAAGTTTTATCAATTTTTTCATCGTTAATTTCTGCTAGTTCTCTTAAGCAAAACTATTGATTAGGTGAAAGCCCACCTAGGTCTATGGCACGGCGGTCCCTGACACCATATGCGTTTCAAAAAGCCTCAGTGGTTCTGTAAGCGCAACCCATGCAACCCCCTTACCTACATGCCTGCATTGAAATATCTATTAATCAAAAAACACCAAAATAACCAGTGAAAGATCCAGGGTTGATTACATATATTCAATGGAATCTTCCTTTTCAGTGTGGTTTATCAAAAAAGACTACAAAACATAGGAAACAGGATCTAGGAAGGGAGTCTAAAGCTGGGTCCCTCCTTTGTGAATTTTTAGGGTGTGGAACCCCCTTTCATAAAGTACTGGATCTGCCACTTTTAGCTTTTTTTTGAAGAATATAAGACACTTGAAGTTAAATAAAACTACTGCAGCATAAAAATGTCTATATATTGGTAATTTTAACTCTACATGGGAAGGGTTCCTTGGAATTTACTTTAGCATGGCTGGCCAAGAGTCGTGCTTTATGGATGTTGTTTGGATTTATGACTTCAACGTGCTGCTTCGGACTGCCCTTGCAAGATTTTTTTTTTCCGGGTTAGATTGCCCGCAGGATTTTTTTTCAAACAAAGTTCCCTTGCAGGATTTTTTTTGGGAATTGTCACCCCCCCCCCCCCTCTCCGGGTTTTCTAATGGTCCGTCCCTTAGATTTATTAATTGCATTCTTTTGCGAAAAGCTTATTCTCCCCCGTGTAACTTCCAGCTGTTTGTTCTGTCGGTCTTTTTTTAACCTTTAAGGCTTTGTTTACACAAGTTGGACACCTGTAGTTAATTGAATGTTTGACTTGAAACGACAAATTTTCAGTCAGCGTTTGCGAATAGCTTTCTTTTCCGTCGCAACTAGCAAACAACTGGTATGTCAAAACTAAGGCTAGGAACTGCTCACCGAAACTGAAAGCTTTTGGCCTCTATAAATAAAAAAAAACACATCGAATCCAGCGAGCTTTTTATCGGGTACCTCAAATTTCCAAAATAATTAACCTGAGGTCTGCATAATTACAGAACACAAAAATGTTCTCTGATTCGCAGACGCTAGTAACAGCCGTTAAATTGGCCAAGCGAAGACTGGCGTCTGCACGCAGGTTAGCATTCATCATGTCTAACAAAGTCCTTGATGCAAAGCTCAAAGTACTAAAACAACAAGGTCAACAACACAAGCCCGCAATTGAGCGAGACGATTTACCGAGTTGAAAGCAAGCAATGCTATCTTACCTCGCACTCCACTCGAACTGCTCCGAAATGCCTGGTTTCACACGTCTAAAAGCTTCTTTTTTGTTGTTTCTCCTAGGATGAGGTGAGTTTTGGCGTTTTGATAGCCAAACTTTCAAGTTTTGTAGCTTTTTCCTCTTCTCGAGACAGTTTTAAAAATCAAATTTCACGCCGCGTGCTCACAGTTTCATGTGACGTAAACGTGTATGTAAGGAGAATTTGAATGTTGATTTTAGCTTACGCGCCTCTTTTATTGTTGATATTTGTTTGCTTGTTGTTTCATAAAAGCAATAAAAAGCATTTTCCGTGTCTTTGGCTTGTGAAATATAAACGCTTGGAGAATATTGGTCGAATTGATAAAAAACTTGAAAGTCACTCACCGAAGACGGCTTGTGACTTTCAATATTTTATCAATTCTCCCAACATACCCCCCTCAGGAAATGCGTTTTATTGCTTTTTTATCTCATTTTTTTATAAACATTGAAAATGACTTTGAGATCCACCATGCACATGCTTCTATCTCGCCATGATGGGCTTCGTCGTGGAAGTGGACGATCTTTGGAGTCAACTACTGAAGAAAACAAAAAAACATACAGGTCACTTCCGGAATTACAAAGAAATATAGCAAAAATATATAACACGATCACTGATTGCACGATTGGTTGAACAAAGGAATTTCGAACAAACAATCAAGTTCAAGCGCTATAACTGAAAAAGCAAATTCAACAGTTTTAGAACTTGAGAAATTGATCGTAAAACTTACCTCCTCTACTAATTCCTCTTTCGATTCCATCCAAGAGTTGTAGAAAATCGTTGAAAAAATTATTAACACTCAGTCAAGAGAAGAGACACGTTTGGGCAAATATCTGATTTTTAATGAAGTTACAAATCAGACCCCTCGGGAGGGTCGGGCAGGAGACGAAACGAAGAACGAGTTGACCAAATGCAAACGGCGAGAGCTAACAAGAGGTAATGAAAGCTGATCTCTGATCTCGCTTGGTAAACAACTTACGGTAACTAATTTGATCAAAATATCGAATAACAAAATTATTAACAACACTAAGTCAAGAGCAGGGAGACGTTTGGGCAAATGTCTGATTTTTGATGAAGTTACAAATCAGACCCCATACGATGGAAGCCCAAATATGTGGGAAGTGAATAAAAGAAAAGAAAAGAAAAAAAATACTTGTAGACTGGTATCGATGTAAGAATAATATATAAAAAAATCGATGCTACGATAATAAAAATACTCTAGGTTATTGATTAATGAAACGCTAAGTGGGTCAATTTCGTATCATGGGGAAAATTGTCTAATGATTACTGTCTATTGGAAGTAATTTGGTGGCCATGATGTCTGCTACTCTCGTTCTAGTCAGTTCATAACTTGAGTGTGAAATTAAACAGCTCAGGGGCACAAGTCAGCTTAACAGTGTACATTCCTGCAGTGACTAGAACTGAGAGCGGTGTGAAAGGTCGAGGTGCCAAAGACTGAGATGGTCTGCAATTGTGTTGTCCGATCCGGAGATATGGATGGCCTTGAAGCTCAAAATCGTGACAAGCCGACAAGAACCAGATTTCCCTGAGACAGGCCTGTATAGCGAGAGAGCAAGAACGGCTTGTGGGCAAGGTCATGGCTGCAAAGCTTATGGGCTACCATGACGGTTAACAGTTCAAGGGTATTGATGTCGTGACCGTAGGTCTCGCTGATGTGGTCGAGAAACGTGGTGTGAAAGTATGAGCCCTGGCAAAAGCCGCCAGCCCCTGTCTTGCAAGCGTCAGTTGACAAAAGATTGGATCGCTAATCCAAGGTTCTGTCTTAATAATGGATACGCCGTTGTAATGGGGAAGGAATTCGCACCACCACCGTAAGTCCGATTTCATTTCGTACGACACGGAGTAATAACGAGAGTCTGGGTTGCTACGCAAAATGTCCAATAAGGCGTTCATGCTGGGCGGACGCAGGCGGTAACGAAAGCCTACAGGCCCAACGGAGATTTCGGTTCGGTCCAGCTTGTTGATGAACTAGCGAGAAAGGGGAAAAACGGTGTAGTAGCTCTTGTTGTCGATCGTTGGTTACGTGAATGGACATTGAGATGGTGTTGAATTCGAAGGAACGTCATTTTGTTGCAGGGCGCGCAGTCTTTGTCTGGAGATGACTCTTGAAAGTCCTAGGTCCTAGTGCTGAGTGTGTTGTAAGCGTCGCTTGAGTCATCAGGGGTCTCAGCACCTCCGAAATCGTCGATATAATTTGTACTACCGTAACCTTGCTCGTGAAACATGTAAGAGGCGGCTGAAGTAGTGCGTTGGCACATCCTTGTGGCCGAGGGTAGGCCGAGTGGCGGGGCGATGACAAAGTACAAATAACCGTTGTGCTGGTAGCCGAGTAGGTGATAGTCGCGAGGGTTGATGCGCAGTTGACGATAGGCGCGACTTAGATCTTTCTTGAACAAGTGACAACCAGCGCCCTTTTTGCGAATGGCAACGAGCTACCAGGTTTCTTTTTACAACCCCTAAAAAATCAATGGTCGTACTTACCATCCCAATATGGGGAGTACCCCCCCCCCCCGGGCTCATAGGTCCCCCACTGATTTCGTGACTAAAGAAGGGCCGTTTTGGGGCTGTTGTACTCAAGTACCGATTTGGCCATTTCGAGCTTTAACTGGAGCTTTTGTCACCTCCAATGTTGGATTTTCAAGCGCTCCAGCTCCAAGTTGGGATTTGCCAGTGAGGGAATTTTGGTCTCGCCGAAGCCACGCAGTGTGGCTAATGACGTGAGATCTGGAGTTTGGTTATCCCGCTTCTGCTTTGTTTTGTCAGTCACAGTGGATTCCCACAAGAAATCCTCATCTAGTGTTCGAGGCGGCCCTTTCTGAACGTCGTTGGGAGTGAGACATAATGGAGCCGAGAAAAAGGGAGTAAAAGGTGACAAAACGAAAAGCAACTTGACAAATGCAACGGCGAGAGCTAACACAAGATAATGAAAGCTGATCTCCGATCACGCTTGGTAAATAATTAATTAATTTGATCAAAAGTATCAAATAACAAAACTCGGAGGTGCGTTAGCGTTGTAAACAAACTGCAAACTTCTGCAGACGCGATACTCGTACACCATGGTGAACTGACCACGACTGTTTGTTCTAGTGATCGAACACATCTGAAGTAGACTAGTACTTAGTATCCAATAGTAGGCCATTGCCCCTTTAAATTTTAATATAACTGTTTTCCAGAGAACTTTGATTTTTCAAAACAAAAACATTGACATCGTGAGCAACAAAAACTGCATCAATCAATCCGACCAATCACTCCAAACCATTTGTCCATTTGTACAAATTTTTGGCAACTTATCAAATCGATCAGTGCAAACTGTGCAATCTATACTATTAGATATTATACTGAATTTAAAACGGAACCAAACAAGAGTCTTCACTTGTAAATTTACCAAGTCATATAAATTTGGCTCAGAAGTTTGTGCTCAGAAAATGAGTGCCTAATGTCCCCTAACTCAAAGTGCTACACTGAAGCCATTTTGTCATTGGCTCTAAGGGCTTTTCCAACACTTCTGTTCAACTGTAAATGGATAAAAGTGCTTACCTGACCATTTCAAGTCCGTGAAATAAGCTTCCGAAATAGTGTGTTGAGTGCAAACAAAATTCAAAACAGACAACGGCGATTTATGACGTCACATGGCTTGAAAGGGCTTCAAGCTGCTCTATACTAGAGTTTTCAGCGAGCTAGTGAGTTTTTTTGCTCTAACATTGGGCCATCAGCCACGCAAACTTCGCCATGATCATATGAATTGAACCGGGAAAGTTAGATTAATCTCCTGGCTTTCAAACCATCACACATATCTAATGAGCTTAAAAAGTGTTTGCAGCTTTGGCGCTAAAATAGGCAGTTTGTCTTTGTTAATTGAAGAACGAAGTGACGATTTTAGATCGAAAAATCAAATTTAGAATTTCTTGGTTTTTATCGCACCCACGTTATCTCCAGTAAATAAAAACGTTATCCCCGTTTTTTAGCGCTTTTAATGCAGCGAAAAACGGCAAGAAAAATCGACATCGAACGCATGACAATATTCATTAATTCATCGCGCACAGCACAATAAGCTCTTGTTGGAATAATGTAATCGTTTGCCAGACAAGTGTATTTTGTTTTGCAACGGTCGTCACGAACGCTTGCATCTTGTAAGTATTCTGTTTGTAAGTGTTTTTATGAGCCATTTTCACTGCAGAAGCTCCTAGGTAGGCATTATTAAGTCGGAATGGTGGGTCTTTTGAAAGAACCCTGTACTGTCGTGAATTGTATAATACTGTCGTGAAATGTAATACGCGTCGTGAACTGTAATAACTTTTGTCGTGAATTGTAATACCTGTTGTGAATTGTAAAAAAGTCGTCGTAAATTCTAATAAATTTAGCTATCGTGAAATGTAATAGCTCTTTGTCGTAAATTGTAAGAAATCGAGCTGTCGTGAACTGTAATAACTGTCGTCGTGAATCGTATAACTTGGTCTTACGGACTTATTTTAATAAATCTTTATTTTATAGACAACCTGTGCAAAAGATACGCGTCTCAAACAACGTCAGATTGATTACCATAAACTGTAGAACAATTTATAACTTGGGTAGAACATGCATACCCTAGTATCTTAGGGAGAGGGGCATGGCGGGTTGGGGAGAACATAACTATAAAACTAAATGGAAAAAAAATAGGCAGTCGACTAGTTATATGTGGCTACTGCTTTTAGTTTTAATACTTGGAAAATTTCACCTTAGGGCTTTTGTGTTCTTAAGGTTGTTCACTGACCCATTATCGAGTCTATTATATTTGCCTTCCGAAGGGCTTTAGAGTTCGCACTATCTCGCCTCTCTCGAAAAAATTATACACCTTTTTATAAGAACAACTAAACAGTTAATAACTAAACTAAGAAAAATCAAGGCCAAATTAAGCTTCAAATACAATGTAAACTAATTATGTTTATTCACAAAAAAAATTAGTCGCTTCTTTTAAATAGAAAAACACCAAGCAAGAAGAGCGTAAAATATTGTATTTTAAAATTTCTTTGCATCAAACTTGCATTTTCGTTTCTCTTGAATTTAGATACGGGTACATTTCGTCTTAGACAAGGACTGTAAATGCTCAAATTTATCTCTACAAAAATAAAGTCTGCCTCTTGCCAAGATTATAAACTACGTTGTGTTAAAGTTTGCAAGCAGTGATTAGTGTTAAGTGTGAGTTCTATGAAACAACCGAATTGATTTCTAACGTGCTACAAATCCCATACTGACAAGATTCTCTGCTGTCTATAGAGGACTGCAAGAGTTTAGGAAATTTAACTAAAATATGAGTAGAAGTTATGTAAACAAGACATAAAAGAAATATCAAAAAGTCTAACGCTTACATATAAGGGGCGTTCATTTTTTAAGAGTATAGGGGGAGGGGGTTTTCAAACAATCCTGGAAAAATTTCGCATGACCTCCTCCCCCCTCGATTACTATACTTAGCCAAGAAAATGCACCTTCAAATGTAAAACGCTTGCAAAAAATTCATTTTGTATAAATTTTTGAAAACTATCAGTTCTTATTCTATAGTGGTATTTGATTAATTTTCACACAGAACACTCTAACTCCGGTGTTCCATGTTGCTGCCTTTGAATTGGGAATTCCCCGTTTTCCTCTAGACAATGTAAAACAAAGAAAAAGATACGGTTTAGTTTGGGAAAAAAGTCAATTTTGAAAGAAATTAAAAAGAAATTACAGGCTTATCTGCCTGTTGCAGATAAAAGTACGTGTCCACAAATGATGCTGCATGGCATCGGTTACACTTTATCTTGTGTGCGAGAAAATAAGAAAGCTAAATGAATGCTTTATAACTGAAAAAACAAAAGAAAAAGGTGTTTGATTATTATTAAAATTCACGAAAAATGAGTTAATACAATTCACGACAGCTCGAATTATTACAATTCACGACAGGTACATTATCACAATTCACGACAACTTTACTACAATTCACGACAATACAAACCCAAAAGTGGGAAGTAAATTCACACTGATAGAACCACTAAATGTTTATGACTCAAGACAAGGTGGCTCGTCGGTTAATCTACTTTCCTGACCATTCTATAGTAAATTCCAGCACCTACTGAAGCATTTTAGTTAGGCAAGTTTTGACTGCTAAACACCGCAACGAGCACGAAAGTTTGCCAGTAGGTGTGGGTGGCTTGACACTTACAAAAAATTTGAAATAAATACTGGGCGGAGTCCATGCCGTTTGCCAGTTTGTTTTGGTCGTGTGATCAATGGATTTGGTCTGTGAATTCGCAGAATCACTCTGATTAAATGGCTGTCACTTTTCCCACAATACAAAACAGACAATCATTGCATAGCAGCGCCAAGGGGATGAGAAGATTGTTTTGATTAAGGCCACACCAATTTATTTTCTTGTTTCTCGAATTTTTTTCAGAAAAAAATGGTTCAAACTGTCGTAGATTCACATAGTATGTCGAAGATTCACACAATACTCAAACAAACGCCATTTTAATTCGGCAACAAAAGCCCCCATGCAGTAACCGCTGACCAGTACTGATGCTACATCTTTACTTTTTGATGTGTCACCAAAATTGGGTAACTGCAATTACTACTAACACGGTGATAACTGTCCAACTAAACAGCAAGTTAGGAAACAACAACTGCTAATGGAATGATAGTTGTCCAATGTTCAATAAACAAATAACTGCAAGTTCTGGTAACTGAAATTTTCATTTAGCTGCTTGGCCCAGCACATATTGCACGGGCTGTAGGATACATTGGTTACGAGTTTAATATAGAGGCAAAGTATCAATGAAATCTTTCTAACCTTTAAAAATGTTGCTTGAGTTTTTCGCTTTGTCCGAGAACTGTCGCGATCAATTAGTCATTGCAACCGCCATTTTCATTTCAAAATATTCTTGAGGTTGGCTCCATGCTGTATACTAGCCGCGGCAGAAGTGCGGTCAGTAAGTTTAATCGTTACGTCATTATCAAATTTTAAAGATATTTGTTATGATGAGTTTCCATCAGTTTTTGAGAAAACGATGAGGAAAACGGTTAAATTTTCAATGCAGATGCTAAGGAGTAAGATGAAGGTATTCAAACCATTTTGAAGAGGAAGAAACTGGTGAAGATGAAGCCAATGAAGGTCAGTAGTTATGAATGGAGCCGTGTGACCTGACCTTCGAGACCTTGCCTTTCGATCTAATTTACCTTGGGAATTTAAGTTCCTATTCCAAAAATCCTTTGGCATTATTTTTCTTTTAAAGTTTATTTGACATAGATCTTATTATCGCAGAAACACACGGGTCAGCGAAAAAAAATGGGTAAACAACTCGGAATGCTTTTAAAAATGGTGTGACACTTCCAGTGATTTCCATTCAAAAGCTTTAGTGCAGTATTTGTGTTTTAACCACGGTCATCGATTACTAGTCAACAGATATTTTCTTAGAAAATCAAGATATAAAATGCCTGTGTTGTGAACCCACATATTCTCAAAAGTGTCTACCAAGGAAGCAAAAAAAAGAAAGCAAGTTCAAAAATTTCAAGTCAAGCTTACAAAAGAACCATTGGCTATTTTACTCGAAGGCAGAATATCTCATTTTATTCATTGTAAAGATCAGAAAGAAAAAACTCCAAAAAAGTAACCAGTAGAAATATGTTTTAAGTGGAAATAGTGCAACATGTTGTTTTGTTTTTTCATAAAGTTCACACGTCACCTGACCTAGTCAAATTTTTGCATGCATTTATATCAATTTTTGATTCTGTTTTAAATTTCTCATCTCTTCAACGGACAGACAGATATAAACAATGTCTACCAATGTTCGTTGGTTTGTAGTCCTTTTTTTTTATTTCCCGAAAAATGGACCGCTGAATCTGAGAAACAAGATAATAAATTTGTGTGGCCTAAGAAATTGAAGGCAAAAATCTTTAGTTTTCGGCTCCAGTTCTTGAAAGTGAAGGTTTAGCGAATGGCCAAAATGACGAGTTTGCAAACACAATGCTTACCTGCTTCTAAATTTTGTGAAAGATTCGAAAACAAATGTTACTTGCAAATAAATAATGTGGCCAAAAAGTTTGATTTATTTGTGTATCAAAGATTGATGATGCAGTAATTCCCATGAAAGACTAATGTGTGGTGCATGATGAGTAATGAGGTACTTTTCTTGCTTATTTTCTGCTGCATTAAGAGTGCTAAAAAATGGGATAATGGAGATAACTGGAAATAATGTGGGTGCAAAAAAAACCCAAGAAATTCTAAATTTTATTTTTTGACCTAAAATTGTCAATCAGGCTATTTTTGCACCGAGGCACAAAATATATTTTTAAAACCAGTTACAAGTGTCCCAGCAGAAAATAGTTACATGAATCAAACTTCAATTTTAGATATTTTAAACTATTTTGCTTCAGTAGCTCTTTAAGCCTGGAAGCTAAGTTTTTTGAAAGCCTGTAAGAATTCTTCACAGCCTTTACATACTAATTATATTTTGTCAAGTTGTAAGCTTATTCTAAAATTTTACTTATACTATTGCATACATGTACAGTACCAGATGATGGAGCTACACTGGCTGAGTCAGTGGTTTCACCTGGTTGTGGCTGTTTTTGTGCCTTTATTTTCCCTGAAATCAAACCATAACAGATTAATCAGGAGTTAATTCTTACTCCCTCTAGATCTTGTTCTACAACTTTAGCTTTTATCCAAGCTGTACAGTCACCCTCTTCCTGAAATGACTTACAGTAGCTTCAAATGTTATCCAGCAAGAGGACCCCAAGAAATCAGGATCACTCTCTTTCAATGAAAGTAAATCTGTATAGAGACTAATTTTCCTGCTATTAGACCCTGCTTGAATAATTTCCTTTGATTCTGGAATAGCTCTTGATTAGTATAGGTAATTGCATGGAGCCAAGTGAAATTAAGGATTAACTTCAAAAGTGTTTTCAACTTTTCCCGAAATTCGCTCGAATCTTCGCGACGATGGCAATTTGGAAAAAATTGAAAACACAAGTGATATTCTTTAGAGAAGTCAACCCTGACATGCTGTAATGATCCAATAGCAAGAGAAACCAAGAAAGAAAAAACCCAACTGCCTCAAGCGGCATTTGAACCCATGACACTGTAATAGGTAATTATGTGTATGATTAGAGCATAAAGTTAGGCCAAATTGCAAGGATGCTGTTCCCTTTTTTTAACTCAGGCTTCTTTTATTTCCTTCCTGTTCCCTTTTGATTTATGACTCACTTTTGGAAATGCTGAAAGCCACAGTGTTGTAATGAAAAATATATGGGATCTTAAAACATAGACCAGCTGCCACTAGCTCCAAGAATCTTCACCTGGATCATTATTTTGCATGACTCATCACTTCAAGGATAGAACTTAAATAACACCTCTGTTTTCTCAGCTGAGAAACACATTTATAATGAATCTAACTAACTATAAAGAAATTAGCCAAAATTTCCATTGCCTGATGGGTGGTCTTGTTGCTGTCGAGCAAAGTGAGAAAACAGCATACTCTTACATCAACTCGATTTTGATGTGGTTTCCATCTATTGATTCCATTTGTTTTCCAACCTTGCTGCCCCTCCATATCACATTTTTGCTGCCATGTGCTTTTCTCATATTTCAGCCAGTTGGCAACAAAAAATTTGTATTTGAGCTCTTTAGAGAAAGGACTGATATCTGATTAGGAAAAGCTCACAAATCTTACAATCAAGAATTAAATGTTAAAGTGCCTATGAAGTGAAATAATTGGTATAGATTTTTTTAACTCAGTGGATAGACCTTGCTAAATGAGGTGTAGCAGTGAAAAAATTTTGTCAAAATTTTTTATGGTTCTTGAGATATAACATTTAATCTTTTCAACTCATGATGTCACAAGGTTAGAAGGCAAAGTTTCAATTTTTTTAATTCAACTGCAAATCCATAACCTTCGGGTGAATTTTAGCCAAACTTGGAAGGATGATTTATCTTAAGGTTTTCTTCAAATTTGTTACTAATTTTTGTTGCTATAGCAACAAACTGGGTTCCAGGCTTCAAATCAGACTTTCTTAGTTAATGTGGTTTTTTCAACAAGCCAGAAGTTGTTTGACAAATTACAACAAAATTTCTATTTGTCCTACCATGTAAAAGAAAAAAACAATGATTTGGCTTAATTGCCTTAATGAAAGTTCTTGGAACAGCAGAAAATTAGCTTAGCACTGTTAGGGTTAGGAGTAAAGGTTAAGGTAGGGTAAGGATTATATCTTTTTATTCCTGAAATGAAAATGTGGAGTTTGGCAAACATAAACTATATGAAAATGTGAAGTTTGGCAGCCATTACTGTATGCATACTTAAGTATGGGGGAGTACAGAAATTTTACCCAGATAGTCTTCCCAGCTGCAGAAATTTTCAGTGTCAGTCACATAATGCTCCCCCCTCATAAAAGCGCTGGTCACATTTGAGCTACCGTATTTCTCGGTGTATAAGTCAATTTCTCGAGACCCAAAATATGGGTCGAAAAATTGACCTTGACTTATGTGAAGGTCATGAAATTTTGTTCTTTAAAATTTTGACTGAAACGTCTGGAATGCCATGTACAAATAAATCGTTTTAAATGTATTCGTTTACACAGGCAAATTAGCGAAATAAACTAGTTTTGTTTCCACAAATGTAACATAAAAATACATGGGATGTAATTGTTGACAATTCTATATTTATTAAAGACACGCTGAAATACGTTATAATAAAACACATTTGTGCGGGGAACCGCAAAGCACACGGGAAATACATGTACATTTCACTTTTACTTGTCCGATCAAATTAGTTCGTTCCCACGCTGTAAGTTTCATCTTTTCCGAAAATGAGACAGTGGTGTGTTGAGAACAATTTGTGAATAAAATACTTTTAAATTGAAGGGTTGACTTGTATGCAGGAATATTGAAAAAGTAAGAGATTTCAATGTAAAAATTATGGGTCGATTTATTTGCCGCGTCGACTAATACGCCGAGAAATACGGTGTGTTCCTTCGTCTATAAGATCGAATGTATTGTTTCCTATTTAACCAATCACAGCTGTTTATTGGAAGGGAGCGTTGCATAGCTATACAAAACACTTCGTTGCCTCGCGGGTCATACGTACCAAACGGGAACTTTCTGAACAGGACCGGGAGAATAGTTGAGCTTTGATACCGGCCAAGCACTCCAACAACCACTGGTGAATCTTCACGGCCTTTTAATTTTGCGACGACAGGGGCACCAACGAGCTTTTCATCACTTAGATTTTCTTTGGTTCCTGATGGCGCCACTTCTTTCAGCACAGATTTCGCACATTCCTTATTGTACTCAAATTTCAATCGGACGAAAGTTTTATCAACAAATGTGTAGGCGAACTGAGTTTCGCCAAGCGTTGTAAG
>JAOBRD020805866.1:0-13482 GCA_027575215.2 Hydrozoanthus sils
AAATTCCGCCCGCTCAGGGAACCAATCAGATTGCAGGATTCGTTTCATCTTGCCCGCTCGCGCGCCGAAAAAAAAAACACTTATTAACCATTATAACCCAACCAATAATTTTTGTGCAATCTCATTGGATAAAACGCATCACGTGATACAAAATTGGAAGTAGGTTATCAGCGAATATACCCCTTTCAATTTGATAACTGCCCTGCGATTATGTTGGTCATATTTAGTTAAAACAACAAACGTTTTTCAAATTTTGACCAAGTTTCAAATTGATAGACAAGAAAATTAATCGTTTCGCCGAGTTTCACAACGAAGATTTTTAGAAATGCCTGGTTTCAAAGACAGTGCCAGACAGCACAAAAAGCCGAAACTGAAGTGCACCGTAAACGTATTTGAAGGTAAAAAAACTGCGAGTCCGCTTTCGCTAAACAACTAAAAATGTCCTCATAATTTCTCATTTGCCCTCGAAGCTTCGCTTCTCGACCAACTGTTATTTTTCGGACAATCTATCAGCCACGGACACTATCCTCCGATATACCAGCCACCGGAAGGGGTTTATTTACTAAATAGCGATGTCTTTACTGGGAAATATTAGACCGAGAGCTTGACGTACGGACCGAGTGCAGCGAGGACAGAGGTTTGAGATTTTCCAGTAAAGACCGAGCGAATGAGGTTAATAAGTTTATTATTTAAAGTTTCCTTGGAATTTACTTACAAATTTAAAAAAAGAAAGCGAAATATAAAAAGTGGTAAAAAAGAAAAAAGTTTGTATTGCCCGCGGTCGTTACCTGATATTCCTGCCCTATCAACAACCAATCAGAAACTCGATTTTGATGTGTTTTCCATATATGGATTCTGCCCCTCCCCTCCCCCCAAATCACATTGTTGCTGCCACGTGCTTTTCTTATATTCAGTCAGTTGGCGACAACATGTATTCAGCACTGATATCTGATTTGGAAAAGCTCACAGATTTTACAATCAGGAATTAGACATAAAAGATATTGCAGCAAAACGATACTTGGAGATTCTAAAAATTGAGAAAGAAGTTCTCGTCAACGAGTTTAAATTTGTCGAAAAAATATACATCCTATTTCCGTGTCAAATACACTGGTTAACAAAAGGTTTATAGCTCGACAGCATTCTCATTACCTATGGTAACAACGAGTATAACAACTACTATTGCAACGTCGTCATGATTTATTCACCTATGTATAAAACATTGTAGTGGTAAACTGAAAAGAGGTAAGAGTTTCAGTAATATAAATGCAGTGCTTTGAAACATCAAGACAAAATTTATTGGGAAATTTTTTTCACCCAATCCAAAAAGATTACTATCATCATTGCAATTCTTCTTTTTTCTGATAAACTTATTGTTCTGGTTATTTCTAAACCGTTTGACAGCATTTTTTTTTGAAATTTTCACTTAGTTTTAATATAACACTTTATTAACAGAAACTAATCGGAATGGGCGGGTTTAATAAATACAACAACCAAGGGATTTATAAACGATGAACCAATAATTAAATGATATTAAAGACAAGGAAAAAACTCGCGATGCGGTTCCAGTCTAAACCCAAAATCGATCCTTGCTCACCATAGTCTCCAGTAACTCAGTGGTTAGAGCATCCGACTAGAACACGGAGGGTCGTGGGTTCAATTCCAATCTGGGACTCGGATTTTTTTCTGAGTTTCTCCTTTCTTTGATATCAAACAAGGGGTTGTAGGAATAAATACTTAGGAACAACGAATTATGGAAACAAAAACTACGCCATAAAGAATAAAGTACTGACATACCAAAGGAATCATAAAACTTTGCGTCAGTTCCACTAAATTGCGTCGAAGAATTGCACTCTGTGAAGAAACGGTACCAGTTAGTGCGGTAAGATTAACTTGAATCCGACATTACTAGATGGATTTTACGAACTCTGTGTTATGTTTAATTTATAGCCAGTTATTCTGATAACGTAAAACAAATCACGGAAAAGCTAACGAAAAGACAGATACGAGATAAGCAAACTAAATCTGCGTTCGTGCTTTAAAAAACTAAAACTTAAAAATAGTGAATTTTATTACAACAAAGTTAGCAAGCAAACTTTAGTAACTCATATCACTAAGATTTACGAACATTTTTTGGAGGTCTAACATTTTTGAAGTCTGCGTTTATTGGCAGTGCGTTATTTCCCAATTTTTTTGTTCCTTATATATCCACTCAAATGGAGAAAGAGCAGCAAATCTCGCTAACTCACTTGTACTTCCGGCGGTCTCTTCGGATGATTACCCTGAGACAAAGAAAGAGGAGCTAGTTAGGATGGGAGGGACCGTCGTTCAGCAACACAGATAACCCGTCACACAACTCAAGCGCACAGATAACCCGTCACACAACTCAGTCACAAAGGTAACCCGTGACACAACTCAGACTCAGAGATAACCCGTCACATAACTCAGACACACACAGGTAACCTGGTAACACAACACAGACACGCAGATAACCCATCACACAACTCAGTCACACAGCTAACCCGTAACGCAACCCAGACACACACTTACACGTCACACAACTCAGAAACACAGATAACCGGTCATACAACTCAAACACACAGTTAACCCGTCACACAACTCAGACACACAGCTAACTCATCGCATAATTCAGACACAGAGATAACCCATCACACAACTCGGACACACAGTAACCTATCACACAACTCAGTCACACAGACAACCCGTCACACAACTCAGACACACAGCTAACTCATCGCATAATTCAGACACAAAGTTAATCCGTCACGCAACTCAGACACACACTTACCGTCACACAACTCAGACACACAGATAACCCATCACACAACTCAGTAACACAGATAACCTGTCATACAACTCAAACACACAGTTAACCCGTCACATAATTCAGACACACAGCTAACTCATCGCATAATTCAGACACACAGATAACCTGTCACACAACAGTGACACAAACAACCCATCAGACAACTCGGACACACAGTAACCCATCACACAACTCAGTCACACAGACAACCCATCACACAACTCAAATACACAGATAACCCGTCACACAACTCTGAAACACATGCAGATAACTCGTTTATGCGTTAGGAATTGTGGGTAAAGTGATTAATATATTTTCTGCATATACATCTTTTATTTAGTCGCTCACCTTGCTGAGTTTCCTTAAGACAATCTTGTCCTTATTCAACATAGGTTTATACTTTGTGTACATTCCCGGTTTAGACGACAATGTTCTCTTGTTACCTGGACCCCCAGATGGGTTGGGCTTCCGTGACATTATAACTAAGGTTACAATCGCACAATGAAATCAATAAATGAAGAAGCAATTAAAAACCAAATAAAGTCGTTAGTTTAAAAAAAAATCACCATACAATTCTATACAAGTGCTCCCATTCAGGGCTTTTTAGCATCTGTCTACAAAGAAATACAGGGGCTTCATGGTATTGAGGGTCTTAGGTAGTCGGAATATACGGTTCACATTCAGAGTTGCCTTCAGTTGATCGTTGACTTAAGTCATGACACCGGAATCACCCTTCTCTTTTTCGATTTAAGTGTTGTTGGTTCTTTTAAGCCCAACGAAAGAGATCTATGGTTTTACATCCTTATACAAGCACATGTTAGAGCAAAGGCAGCACCTTCTCCTCAGTTATATTAAGACCCTGAGTGAAGGTCTGACACCAGGTATCGAACCTGGACCTCCTGCATGACGGATTGGTGCCTTACCAACTGGGCTAACCCAACGTCGGAGAAATAGCAAGGTATACAACACAGATTTTGAGACAGACCGAGTAATCAGAAAACCAAACAATTTAGTCAAAAAATTAACCCATGATTTTGAGTAAACTAAACAATATTAAGTCTGTCTTGACTGGAAGCCGCATGGACAGTGGAGAGACACTGATGCTGTGAAGCTACTATAAGTAAAGAACTGTTACCTAAATTTGACATTTCTCCTATTCTAACAACGTGTGGCCAATGCTGTAATGTCTTGGCAAAGAAAGGGTTTGTAACGCCCAGGATGACTGATGGACTGCAAAGAATAAAACACAACCATTCGGATAAGTTCCACTGTACAACTTGGATGGGAATTATGTCAGGTCAATTAATCTAAAGGTAACCTCATAACAACAACAACAACAACAACAACTTGACAACATCATTCATGTAATATCTACACTTGAGCATGAATGATAGTTATTCATGAATAAACAGTAAGAATGGCAGGGGTTATTTTATCACTTAATTTTCTAACTACATCTTATCTGTGGAGCTGTTGTAAGAAAAACATAAAATTCAATCTTTCTAGTTTTAGACAATTAGTTGAACGCAAATATTGAAGTGAAAAATGATTCTGAAAAACGTCTTAACTCAACATGGAGGTTGTTTTTTGAAACCTTTCTAGCAATATATATTGTATTAAAAAGTATCATTCAATGAATTGCAAATAAAAGAGATATTATATGCAGAAAAATCTGATAAACGTGAATGAAGAAAATAAAATTCTAAGTAAGTGTAAAAAAAGGGATGGCAGGGTTTACCAGCAGTCTAAAAGTTGTCTTCTAGTTGTCCAGCGACTAAGAAGACAGAAAACTTACATTGCAACACACAGGGTTAAGTTAGAAAAATTGCCTACAAGAACTGATGATTCAGTCTATAAAGAAGACAGTCTATAGTTGTACTACAGCAAAAGCTTTTGTTGGGCAATGACTCCAGTTCAAATACTTACGGTGCTTGTGTTCGTGTTGTGTATTCCTTGAACTCGCTGTCATGTATTGTAAAATACGGTCTGTAGTCGGAACAGTAGTGCAAAGGGAAAACCATACTGGGAGAGAATGTATAAATAGCAAGTATGAAACTGCAACATATATTCAACTTATAGAATCATAACAATAGTGTAAAGAAAGACAGTTGAAACCGAGTAATTTGAAATCAGATAATTTGAAATCCCTACTAGTTTGATAATAATTCAATTTTCCCTGGATTTAATTAATATTAGATACAAAACCAGTTAACTCAGACTTGATTAATTTGAACTTCCTCTAATTCAAACTGTTTTTCACTTCCCATTGGAGTTCAAAGTAACGGGGTTACACTGTAACAACAACAAAAAGAACAACAACAAAAATTAACTAACAACACTTCACCAACATTTTGTTAAACCAGCCAAAAACTGGGAAGCAACATTTATACAACCTACTTTTGATTCTCAGTTCCCAGGACAGTATTATGGAGACTAAACCAAATGGCTTATTATCTCTGTCTTTGAACAGCGAGGCCATCAGAAAAGGAATCACATAACTCTCCTCAAGGTTAGGAACCATGAGGTCTCATCAGTTCCTACCAACGGAGCCAGATCACGTCCAAATATATATATTGACTGACGTAACAAAATAATAAGTGAATAACTAGACCTAGCTTCTTTACTTTCTAATATTAAATTCAGGACCAAAAAATGTAGCAACATCCATCTTTCCCTTTGTCTAATGATAAGTTGATTGGTACATCGAGAATATGCACTTTCAATTGATAATTCACCACAAAAGTTCACTAAGATAAACTGTGAAATTCTCCCAACCTATATGAAAATAAGTTATGAGAAATTATAACTCATCAAATTTCCTTACCTAACTAATGCTTGGACAGTCTCTGAACAAACTGAAGGAGATGGTGCCATCACTACAATCGGCTGATGAGTAATTTGAAAGAACATTCCAGATGTATGCTAGGTTTCATATTACTGAGATAATATACCGAGACACAAAATAGCTTTAGAACTTAACTCCAAATAAAACTTATCTAAAGAACAAATTGAGTTTTGTTCACTTTAAGTGCCTATGAAATGAAATATTTTATTACCTAAGTGGATAGTCCTTGCTAAATGACGAACGTGAAAAAATTTTGTCAAAATTTAATAGTACTCGAAATATTAACAATTAGTGTTTTCAACTGGTGACATCATTAATGGTTCCTTTTTTAAAAGCTGCTGCCAATCCATAACTTTTGGATAAATTTGAGCCAAACTTGGACTGATGATCTATCTACCTTGAGATACATTATCAGCCCAAGTTTAGCTTAATTTATAGGCAATTTAAACTAAAGCAGAAAAAAGAACACCTGAAGAACATCTGGAGTTGAAATGTTCAAGTGAAGATGAAGAGCTAAGGCCTCGTGTTGTGTATCTTAGGGTAATTAATTGGTCTCTCTAGGATGAAGTGGTGGAAATCGTTAATGGCCCATGTTCCAGGAGGAGCTAATGGCCTAATTAGGTAAGTTAACCATATTTTCTGGACAATAACCTGCAGGATATCTGTTAATTAATGGAGAAGGTGAGGGTAATCTACTGGTACGGGTTATATCTGTTAGATTCTGAAGTAGATTTAACACACTAAGTCTTGTAGTATTTTCAATAAAATGTTCTGCTAGATTTAAACGGTTAAACATGATGATATGCATGGAAAAACTGAATGAATAAGGGTGTGTGTTATATGCCCGTGCATGTCATCCATTGAGTTTTGTTTCTTTTGTCATAAAAATGTAGGGGTGTGAGTGATAGTCTGAAAAATATGTTTTGAGGATGGTTGCCAGATTATGTTGCAATGATAATAATAATAATAATAATAATAATAATAAAAATAACTTTATTTATATAGCGCTACTTCTACTAATTAACCAGTAACGCTTTACAATTATACTAATATCAAATAGAAAAAAAATAAATAATAATTAAGTAAATATCCTCACATTTCAATTAAAATACAGTTGCAGCAGCAGTTTACAGTGCTAGTGATTTCTTCTAACCATTAAAATATCTATTCAGATTTTAGTAGCTAAACTACAATGTTAAAAGACTCAAAAGAAACATACAATTAAATATATAAAAACTATAATAAATAAAAACCTTTGCACTATTACTAAGTATACACTTGTTTAAAAAGGTAAGTCTTCACTTATAATAATCACAATAATTCAGCAAATCAAACAGGTGAATTACCAACCTCATTTGTGAGTACAAGTTCCCATAGCAAATGGACATGTGGTAAAACAGGAGACAAACACCTGTCAAAACACAGAACACAAACAAGATCGAAAAAAATATTAATATACTATTAGGAATTTGGTAAAACCTCACGAAACTTACGGTCCCTGTCAATGAACATAAAGATATATCTATAAACTCCCAAAAACATTATCTGTACAATCCTGGACCTTATATGCTGCATTGTACAAGTTGAAGCACTCTCAATAGCCAAACACTGTCCAAATCTTGACAAACAATGGAAAGCTTTCTTTCTGTCCCTTTTCCCCATGGGAATCACCTGATTACCTAACAATAACAATATAAATGCTGCAGTTTTTTAAGCATTCCATAGTTTTAACCTTGAAGACCTAATGCTCAAAAACATCTGCCCTTTAGTAGATGTGTAAGTTTTGCATTTTATCAATAACATTTGTTTTACTTGCAGCTTTAACCCACTGCTTTTAAGTCTAAACATGTTTCCAGCAAATTTTGGAGACTACCAATTGTAAAGACTGCTGTACTGATCTGAATCTCAGATTATCCCCATGTAAATGTAGACAACTAACAGAAAAAGGGTCTTGTGAACTAACAGTAATTGAATGTTTATCCAACTACTTCAAGCACACTTCTGTCAATGGATTGGATCAATTAAAGGGTGAATTTGGAATTAAACAATTGGGAAGAAACTAGATTTTAAAAAATTGGCACTGATAAGACGGGCCTGTGCAAAAGCCAAAAATTTGAGAGAATCATTTTTTCTGTGACAAAACTCGGCTTACAGCATTTTATGCGGGCACTATTTTTGCTTGATTCAATCTCTCTAGTCTATGATTTGAACTTAATTTGAAGTGCTTTCCTATTATGTGTACATGTGAGGTCAGTGATTAACAAACATATTAAACCAGCATAGAAATATAGTGTGAAATTAGAGTGAAACTTATAAAGCCAATTAATAGCCTGTCAGTCAGCTTTTTTATTAAGTTCCAGTCAAGTCTTGAAAGTCCTAATTCTGATTACTTAGCAAATTTTAAATTGCCAAACATTTTGCAGGTTTAAGTTAGTTTGTGTAATGGGATTTCAGAATTTCCTGCACTCAATCGGCTAGATTTTGTCAAATGATAGAATGACCCCTTTTCCTGTTAATGCCCTAGAAATGTATGATTCTGCATGCACAGTGTGATGACCTGTAGAACTGACCTAAATATATCCGGATCTTTGAGAGTTGGAATCACTTTTGGACTTGGAAATGGTTGCTGACGAGAAAAAAAAGAACTACTTATCACCAAGTAATTGATTAATTTAAAATAAACACTGAAGGTAAGGCTATATGATGCAACATTGCATACACAACGATGACTGCGATGGAAGAATTGCACCATGCAGCCATCTCTGAAACTGCAGAACACAACATTGCACAAAGTAGAATCCATGATTTTTTCAAGCCACTAGGCATTCACATAAACCATCAAGATATAGCTTGGTTTGTGCTCAGTAACTAAATTGCAGAAACTGAAATGTTGGAATGTCATTCTTATTATTTGCCAGGGGGCCAAGCGAGAGTTCAAGGGAATGTAATGTATTTTCTAGAAACTGCAGTGCATTTATTCTTTAAGATAAAAGCTCTCTGCCACTAAAATAGTACAAGACTGCACACGTACACCAACTTGTAGTCTGTGTAACAACTAATTATAAGCACCGTCCAATTTTTGCTTGCCCTATTTGCTGCATGTCCTTGGAAAACTTCATGAAATGCAAGGCCAACCAGGTTGCAACTCAGCTCTTTGTTATTATGATAATATTAAATGAAGTGTTCTGTTAACTCCCTTACTGTATCCCAATTAGAACTGATCAATAACAAATATCATTTTACTGTTCGACATTATATTATCATTTTATTGTTCCCGCTCATCAATTTTGTTGCACACTTTAGAAGCCCAAAATAAAGCTTGGGATTGAAACTTGGACTTTCTGCTAGGCTGTTAAATCATTTTGGTTTCCAAAGCCTCTCACTGTCTATCTTAGCAACCACAACCTGTGACTGCATGAAGTTATGCCTAGACCCTAGGGGCTGAGAAAGACAGAGGTTCTGTGGATGAGAACAAGTCGTTACCAGTTGTGCTAAGATCAACTGCAATTAAATAGTTTTAGAAATATATATCACTGGAACAAAGTATTTATTCTGGCAAGCTATATAGTCCTCAATGACTACAAGGCTTTTAATTTGTTGCCTACCATGATCTGAACATTCAGAGGACTATCGGGGGAGGACACAGCTCCAGGTTTGTCTCTCTTGGAGGGCACTCTTACCTGTGATGCAAAACATCATAAAGAGCTCAGAAATAATCAAAAATATATGACTGGCACAAAAAATACACATATATACCAATTCCTGAAAAGTCAAGAGAAAGGTTAATTGATTAATTGAAACAATCTCCTACCTGCAGTACCCTTCCCATCAGGGGCAACTGAAGGGTGTGTCCCGCTTCTGGAGCTGGCCATTGGTCAATAAGATGACAAGCTGT
This sequence comes from Hydrozoanthus sils, assembly GCA_027575215.2. Classification (NCBI taxonomy): domain Eukaryota; kingdom Metazoa; phylum Cnidaria; class Anthozoa; order Zoantharia; family Hydrozoanthidae; genus Hydrozoanthus; species Hydrozoanthus sils. The sequence continues at coordinate 9,565 of JAOBRD020805866.1, forward strand.
GAAGGGAAATTCCAAAAACAGTGATCACTGCAGCAATAAAAACTTAATTCTTCAAACAGATACTACAGTTTCAGAACATAATCATTCTTATATAATTTGAGTCCAGCTTTGAACAAAAACCCACTGCAATATCTGCATGCAATAATAATGAGATTCGAATTGATACATACACTCTTGTCTGTTAGTATTATGAAATAGCCCAATTGCAAGTTTCTTGTGGTAATCTTGAGTGTTTGGATTTGATCTTGTGGTTCTTACTAAGTTCTTGGCTTAAACACCTGACAGTAAGTCCTCACAAAAAAAATTGAAATCGTTCAAAAAGAAAATAATTTAAACTGGTTCACATCTTTTTTTTATGAGACCCAAACAGAGCTTGTGTTCAGTGTGTAACTTGCCTGGGGCTTCAAAATATCATCTCATCAGAAATATTAGTTTATTCATTTCAATGTCTCTGTCAAAAACTTTTGACACAATGTTGTTTTAAATTATGCTTCTTTTTTGTAGTCCCTAATCAACACACCCCCTGTTGCCAATTTCAGTGGTCAGAAATGTCACTGTGACAATACGACAATTAAAGTGAGAAAATAAACTGGGGACAGAGTTAAGTAGAATTTAACCAGATTGAGAGAAACAACACAATCATTCATGAACTGAGGAGACTTGTAATGAAATATGTAGAATGTATATATATCAAAATATTTATTTATAAGTAAAAGTGCAAAGAGTCTTTGACTTTAGCTGAAGTCCTCAAATGGTGCTGACTTACCAGCTTCCAAAGATGGTTCACCATTTTCAAAGAAGCCAGGTGAGACAATTTTTACCTATGACAAAAATAATTTATCAGAAAAAATAGCACAATATACATTTCCATGACTACATGTATTATAACTAAGATTATCTTCTCCACTGACCTTTCCTTTATGCAAGTTACAAATTAAAGCATATTTTTAGTGATAAATTGAAGTACTATAAAATTAAAGGGGGCAGCAGGTACCACTGGACCTAATCAAACCTGACCCTATTCTAAACAAAAATGGCTTGATTTTGATGCCCTAGGTAGCAATCTCGATCTCTTATCTTGTCACTAACTAATAAGGGTAGAGGTCTGAGATTAACTCATTAACTAATTATGAAATGGCATAATAGATTTTTTTGCTGTTTGTGCATTCTAGAAATTAAACAAAGAAACAGCACTGATTACACAGAGCACAGGCCTGTGAGTCAGGAAAAATTGATGTACTTCAAAACCAAGCCAAACCAATTATCATCTGGGAAGTATTGTTGCACCACCTACTCAAAAGTTTGTAAAATAATATTGCAAAGTTTTATAGCTTGTTCTGGATGAAAATTTCAGCGATATACATAAACACCATTGTGGGTGGCGGAGGCAAAAAATTAGTGAGGGGAGGAGGGGGGCCGAAAGGCCCTCAGCAAAAATTGTAATAATTTGATATAAAATCTGAAATTGCTATCAAAAAGGTGCTGTTGTTATCCAAAAAATCAGAAAATTATTTGGGGAGAGGGGGAAGGGGTTGGGATTTGACCCTTGTAATCAAATGATGGAGGGGGGGAGCAGTGCTAACCCCACCTAACCCCCCTGGTATCAGCTGCCCATGACCCTTTTCTAGACTAATGGTCTAAAAACCACATCCTGAGCATTGGCACATACCTATGTAGATACTAAATATATACATATATGTGAGTAACCCCCAGGATAAAAGCTTAATTATAATAAAAATGCATCGATTACACTTTCAACAGCAAGAGCAACACATATAAATTATTCCAATTATAATAAATGTAATTCGTCAGTTGCCTGATGATCAGTAGCAACAGCTATAAATTTGTATAATGATATAATTTATATAATATTATATATTAAATTATACATATATAAAACACAATGAGGACTAGGTCTTTGACTTCCACCTGTATTTCTACCATTTTTGATGGTCTTCTTCAGAGTGTTATGAAACCATTATATATATAGCATACTATACTTGAGGTTTAACAGTTTTTTCAAATTGTGTGTACAAACAATGATTTAATGCGTGGGCATTCTGTCCCTCAACTTCCTGCTCTGTCTGTAAAAATCATCATTCTCATTAAGACCATGTGGTTATTAAGTATCCAACATATTAACGGCATTATTATTATAATTAATTATAATCTTGACAAAAGAGTATAAAAGCCAGGTATACTTACAACTTGATTAAATAAGTTAACATAAGGCAATCTTGATATCAAAACAACGGACTGCATAAAGAAGAAAAAGTGTTAACAAGTTTGTTCAACATGTTTGTCATTGGTTAGTCCTTATTGTCATTATCATTCAGGTTAGTTCTTATTGTGGAACTCACTTCTGAAAACCACTTTTTTTGCTTAAAAAAATTAACCCTAATATAAGCAACATCAAAAGCAACAAATCAATAAAAAAAACAATATTAGTGACTACATTTAATAATATCTAATATACTTACAAACTACCATATAATTATTACTGTAGAAGTTTTGCAACTTGGTGTTGTATAGAATGAAGGAAATTGCTTCTCAAGTTTGAGTGATCTGAAAAAATTCTGAGTTACTGACGGGAATCTAACCTGCAACCCTCTGACTGCTGGTCAGATGCTCTACCCACTGAGCTACAGAGACTCACATGGGGAGCTGAATCACAGGATAAGTTCTTGCATGTCTATATTATATTGTCAAAAGATTAACATAGAAGTTTTTGCAAAACAACCACTGTAAAATCAAAATATTGTCACAGTTTATTGTAAAGCACTGGTGTTTTCTACTAGTCTCCTCACTACTCCATGTTCATTGCACTTGTACTGTTATCGTAAAGATGTTAGTTTTAAGGAAGTGATGAAATAAAGTTATCCTTATCCTTTAAAAAAATATGTACTTCATTTTTGAGCCATAAGGATGGAGAAAACTGGAGTCCATGACTTAACTAGGGTATAAGTATACTCACCAGACTGGTAATTAATAAGAGACGTGTGTATACATGTGATTGTATAAAACAGTTCAAATTCAGTAATAACTGCCCAAACTGTCCATGCTAATTGGAGTGTTTAACTATCATGATTTACATGAGGATACTAGCTAAGAGGGACCATGATCTTCGTAAAGTGTGAGCTCTGCAAATGCAACATAACAGGGGTTCCTTAAACTCAAAAGCACCAAAAGGATCTGCTACAGCAATAGCTCATTTAGATTCCTATTGGCTCCTTGAGCTGCATGCCAGATTAAGAGCTGGAAGAATTAGATGGATAACTCCACAGACTGTCTGAACATGCTGGAGCATTTTTTGATCTCCAGATTTGGGCTTAATGGATATAACAAATTAAAGAGGTGCTATAAATCAAATGACAGAGTGTACCAGCTCTTCCAATACACCAACTACCATACCACTGATACCATGTCTCACCATCTGTTGAGCCATCTGCAAATTTGTAGTCTATCTAAACCAAGGAAAACTCGACTGCATCTGACTTTGATGTCATATTCAGTTCTTTTATTTACTATCAATTTGATTGTCATTTTTTTTACTTGCTATTAATCTATGTCATTCTTTTATTTGCTTAGTACTAATCTTCTAGTTCAGCAAATCTAAGCACAATATTAGCACCAACAAATTGCGAAGCTTTTTAACCCTCTCCTGGCAGACATTCACTCTGAATCTGATTTTATATGTTTTATTTCCAAAGTCAAAAGTCACTAGCTAATATGTACATAAGATATATATACCACAGATTTTTAACTTTCATATCATACCATATTGTAATTTTTCTTATCTTTTAATAAGATAACATTGTGTATATATAATTATATATTTAAGGTGTAAATAAAGATCTTCGTAGAACAGTGCTCAATACATTTAAGTAGAGCGAAGTATATGCGTATGTTGAGAAAAAG
>JAOBRD020805973.1:0-30252 GCA_027575215.2 Hydrozoanthus sils
AAGCATAGGCAGGAATTTTGATTTTGTATTGAGGTGCATACCCCGGGGGAGAAGGGGGAGGGGGGAGGGGGTTACTCCGGGGTTGAAAGGGTAGAGATGTCCGTCGGCCTTAAAAATACCAAGGCATAAAACTTTCCACCTTAAAAATACCTCTTGGTTTGAAATTTACTCCCCAAAATTACCAATTAAAAATTGCAATTTTTCCCTAAATAGCTAGCGGGTTGGCGCTAAGTCCCCCCGTGTTGCACTGAAGTCTGAACACGATATGCAGTAAGGCGCGCGCGTAATAGGATGTTCGCCAAAGGACTTTTGTCTTAACCTCTTTACAGTACACACGTTTTAATACCAAAACAAATGACTGCAAGCAGTGTAATACCTTCGCGTTTTTCAACACTGAAAATACCAGGCTCATGACTCAATACAATTTTTCCTTTGACAACCCTTAAAGTTCCCGACTGACTATTATATACGATGGTCATATCTACTACCCCAATGTACATCGGGATAACCCCCCCCCCCTTCACCCCTCGGGGTATAGACGTGCTCTATTGAACACCGGCATTTGCGATTTTGAATTCGTAATGAGGTGCAGACGTGCTCTATTATCTTAATCATTTTTACACACAAAATAACATCGTCTTTTAATAGCAGACGACATGGACGAGAGCCCTAATTTCGCTGAACCGTTCGATGGAGTTCTTATGGATTTTCACTGGCACAAGATTTTTGAGAGTTTTGCCTCCTGTTTTGGAGTCTGACTGTGTTAGGTCAGATAAACATAAAAACTAATACTTGTAACAATGGGTTGACGCTTAAAGACAATGGAACTTGAAATGGAGTCAACCAAGCGATTTATTCAATTCATCTCAAAATACATCATTCCCCGCCCGAATTTAGAGACCATAGACACCCACAGTCATGGCTGGGACTCGAAACATATATATCCCGAACACAAATTCATTCGTTGATGAACTGCAAATCTGTATATATCAAATTCTACGAATCGCCCTTTTTTACACAGGAAGCCCAAGTTGCCAAATACGCAAATACAACTGCGAGTTTTATTATTGAGTTGAGATATCTCATCAAATTCTAAAAAAACGTACAAAACAGCTCTTGAGTGATCCTTAACAAGAAGTGGTCGTGGTTACTGTCAGACGATCGTATCCAAGTCACGTGTTTATGGCTCACCTTAACATTAACAGCCTATACAAAATAAGTTCGAGGTAGTGATGCTTATAACTAATGAGCTCAAAGCAAGGATATTTGTTCTAACGGAGACAAAATTTACAGTTCTTTTCCCGATGCACAATTCAAGATCCTAGGTTGTGGCCTTTATCGAAACGATAGAGTAAAAGGAGGGGGAGTTGTTTTAATTTATGTGCACCAGTCAATACCAACTAAGACACTAAAAGCATTCAAGATCTATGGCACCCTTGAAACGCTTCCTCCTTAAGTAACAAGAAGGTCCTAGTAATATTGGAGCGTACAGGTCCCCAAAGAAGATGTGCTCACTTTACTATCACAAGATAGCAGAGGAGTTGCACTATGCTACACTCTGGAAATCGACTATGAATCACTACGAGGTTAAAGTGATTCACTGTAGAGCCTGGAAAAATCTTAATCTGAGTGAGCTCAAGCACGAGTCAGAATTACTTCCCTTCTACTAAAAATGTGAACATAACAACTATATACGAGCATAGATCAAGAAGAAGCAAGGTTACGGATACACTGGACAAACGTTTTCCTGTTAAGTGGATAAGGGTTAGGAATGGCGATGTGCCTTATATGACAAAAGAGTGGAAGCTAAGGATACAATTCGAAAGAAAAGAAAGTATGCTTAGAAGTTCAGTAGGGATCGTTCTGAAGAATCCTGGGAATTGATGAGAAAATGGCGAAATGAAGCTACCCGATTGAGAAGAAGAGCAGTAACATGTTCCTCGAAAGAGGTCAATATCCCAGGGGATTTCAGAAGACCCTCCAAAGTTTTTCAATACATTCAAGCCGTTTCTGAGCACTAAAACTAAAGACAGAACAAATATCTCTATAATTGAAAATAGATGGGAAATTAACACAGGATAGCCAAATCGTAGCAGAGGAATTCACTAAATACTTCTCCACAGCTCCACAGTGCTAGTAGCAGATTCAATGGGGGATAGAGGATGGGGAAGAGAGGGGGGAGAGCCCAAAACATAACTGCGCAGGAATGTTGGGATCATCTAAGCATACGGAGTATTATTGGCAGCAATGTGACTTCATTATTCAGCTTTAGTGCAACCAGTGAAGAAAAAGTGTATTAACTACTAAACCACTCAATCAACACAAAGCTGACGGGCATGATAACATCCCTCCCAAAGCCATTAGATTACTACCGCATGAGCTATCCCTTTAGTTAAAAAGTATTTTAATCAAGATTATAAGGGAAAGCGTGTGGATCAAGGATTGGAAAATGGATGAGTGGATCGCACAACGACCAAGAAAAAGTTATTTACCGTCCAGTAACTATACTTACCACAGTTGATACAGTTTTTAAGGAAATTGACAAGACACAATTTGAAAGTATCTTCGGCGATCCATTCATGTTCGCCTAAAGAAAGAGATACAGTTGCATGTAAAACCACGTTGATACAGTTAGTTGAGTAATGGAAAAAAAGACGTGGATGACGGAGAGAGAGCCGGGACACTCAGTACTGATACGAGTAAGACATTTGACGCACTTCATCCCACACTTCTTCTGACAAAGCTGAAGGCTTATAGGTTGAACGAACAGCAGTTGGACTCATTAACTCGTATTTTAGTGAACGTAAGGACAAGGGGTCTCATCCGAGTTGCTGTGTTTCTGGAAGAGCCAGACGTTGATGCCCTGTATAGACCAGTCGGTAGCTAGGCATGTTAGTTTGGATTTGTCAAAGATACGTACGGCCTCTTGGATCTCGTTGATTACGACGTCCTTTGATTCCTTGAATATGTTGTTCTGCGTTTTGTCCCAGTGGAATGGTATGCTTGTTTTCAGCAGCTCCCGGATTGGTAGCATCCGATTGATTGTAGCAAAGGCATATGAGACTTGATTGGCAAGGCCGAACCAGGAGCTGATGTCTGTCGTGTTAGTTGGTGTTGGGAAATTACGTATAGCATCCCGGTATTTATTGCAGGGGCGAACGCTGTCGGATGTTACTCGAAGCCGGTGAACTCTACTGTGTTTGTTCGGAAGACGAACTTGTCGGGCTTTAGCGACTTGACTTTCTGAAAAAATCTTTCGGTTAGGTTGTCTGCCCATAGCAGTGTATTGTAGATAAATTTGGTCTTGTTTGGTATGTAGAAGTCAACTTCGTCGAATCGCCTTGAGCAGCCGTCCCCAGTGCTATGTAGCCCTGGGGTGCTGTTTTGTATCTGTAGCGTCCCCGTGGGTTAAAAAAGGTGGTCAGGTACCGGTTTTTTTCATGCAGGGGAATGCTGTGGTAGCCATTCCAGCAGTCAAACACAGTCTTTTTCTTGCCACTTGGTATAGAGCGCGCTTGGTGGAAGGGGCTTTGTGTATGGTCGGTTTCCCGAGCAGTTTGGAGGTTCAGTGCCTGGAAATCGACGATGCGTCGAGGTTTGCCATTCCTCTCGGCGGATACTACCATGTGACGGCGGGCTCTCCAACGGGGACGGGTTCGATTACACCTAGTGCAACATCCTGGTCAAGGCCATCTTTCACCTGATCCTGCCAGTGCAGTGGGACAGGGACTGGCGTGTGATATGCGATTGGCTCCGCATCTGGATCTCCCATGAGCCTCATGGGAATACTGTCCATGAGAGGGAGTGGCTGGGGTTCGCAGGTATGTTGTGTTGTCTTCTGTTGCTGGAAATGGTGGCTCGGTAGGCTTAGGAGGGGGCTTCTTCACTTGTGTGCAGCCACAGGGTACCTGTTTGGGGTGTTTCGGCGGTGCTGCTATAACGGACGCATGATGAGTTAAACTGGTGGCGTTGTTTTCCTTGTTAACGTTGATTTCTCCAACGAGGGAGGGGGGGAGTTCTTGGTAATCAAACTTAGTGCAGTGCAGGCTTCTTGGCTAAGGAACAGCTTGTCTGTGTCGCTCGTTACGTAGACTATTTGACGTGTTTCTAGATTGTGCCTTTCTGAGTGGGACTGACCAGAAATCTGAGGATTACTAAGGATCTTAATCTCATTGTAATACTCTTTCTCCTCTCAAACAGCAAGTTTCTCTATAGCTTCTATGTATTTGATTTTGTGTTTTGTTTGCAAGTGATCCACCTACACCAACAGTCGTGCAGCCCCAAATCGATCCACCCTCCCGCCCCCATGCACAACTCCTACTACCCCCACAAACCCTGAGGCATCTACAAGGAAGAACCCCCCTCTCCCTCCCTTAGCCTTACAATGGCTCATGGACTTCAACAGACCAGGACTGAAGGAGACCTAAACACTGAACAATGGCACCAAAATTCACTGATAACTATAATAACATGACCATAACTATGTTCTGTTACTAGGGGAAGGGGGTGAAAGGGGTACAGGATCTGCCGATCCGCGCAATTTCAGTGCCAAATCCGTTGACCTGTCCATTAAGAGATCCGCAGTTCGGCTAGAATTGTGCTTTGAATCCGTAATCTGCACAAGTTTTTTTGCCAAAATCCGCAGAAATTATTGAAATCTGCAATCAAAACGAAATTTTTGGCCAAATCTACTGATCCACAGACCCTTTCCCTCCCCCCCCCCCCAATTACTATAGGATGTTATGCGATTAGTCTTCATTGTTACCCAGTTAAAGAGCACTAAAGACTTGGGGAGATATAGAATTATAGTCATACTTTGAGTAATAGGATGCCTGGAACCTCTGCACTGTATTTTATGTTCCCTCGTCAGTCAGTGTTGAGAGCTTAGTTTCATGACTAAAATAATACTTTATTACGTCACCTACATGCCTAACGTATGGAGGGTGACATTTTTAAGTGTATATGAAATGAATACTTTTATTACTTCAGTAGATAGATCTTGCCAAATGAAGGATAACAGTGAAAAAATTTTGTGGTTCTCGAGATATTAGAATTTAAAGTTTTCAATTGAAGATGTTGGGAGTGGTTCTGACAAATTTGCATTTTCTTAAAATCTGATGCCAATTCATAATCTTTTGATGTATTTAAGTCAAAGTTGGGCTGATGATGCATCTTGAGGTAAATTAATCACCAATCCAAATTTTGCTTAAATGCATCAAAAGTATATGGATTGCCAGCTGGTTTAAAACAAATGCAAATTTGTTGTAACTACTAGTGGCGCCATCAGTGGAACTTTGAATGTAAATATCTTGAAAACCATGGAAGATTTTGACAGAATTTTTTACCACTATTTCTCATTTTGCAAGGTCCATCCACTGAAGCAATAAAATTTTTCACTTCACATGCATTTTAAAGTCTTGCATAATTTTATGAAATGCTAGTCAGAGGGCTTTACCTGGGGGAGCAACAAAAACAGAAGACAGGTAACACTTTTTTTTTTAATTTGGGGGGGCTAAACTGCAGTGTTTACTAATTACAAACATAACAGTGACTCTTGCTTGTGTAACTGAGCTTAGTTTGGATCATCTTTTTCATCTTTCTCTCTTTTTCTCAAGTTGTGTGCGCTTCTTGGCTTCCTCTTAGAAAACATAGAAACTCCTGGATGAGTGCTTTCTGTCGTCACTTCAGCAGATTTTCCTTCTAAATTGTCCGCACTGCTTTCTTTTTCTTCTTCCTGCAAGTGTGATAAACCAACAATACCCCGAGAAGCCTGTTGTGTAGCCGAAGTTACAATCTTTTTCGCTTTCTTTTTGGGTGTTTCATCATCATGTAGAGTTAAGGATCCATCTTCGTTATCTCCAGGTAGTTCGATAACCTCCATCTTCTGTTTGACAACGTTTTTCGAGAACAAAATTTTTTCCTTCATCTCTGTGTCTAAAATTTCGCCTCGTTCACCTTCGACCTTTTCCAAATTTTTAGCTATAGTAAATTCAGTTTCTGCTCTCCTCTTTCTCAAATCGTCGAGAAACGACAATGCTGCATGTCTGTTTAGTGCGTTTCCTGACAGACCTCCCACTGTTTCTTTCACATCCTCTAGGCTGTATTTTGTCCATTTTTCTGGATTAACGACATGGTCTGGTTTTCGACAACGAACGGGTTGCCTTTGTATGTCCTGTTGCACGCGCGATTCGTTTTCGATCAGATCTGATTCGTGGCGAGGCTCCAAGTTATCCAGGGAGGAGAAGACTGCAACAGAACGTTGCTGAAAGCCAGAATCCCCTCTTATGTGCAAAAACTCGTTCTTTGTCTCAGTCATTATCCCCAAAAAACAAATTCACTTTCATATTCAAACCACACGTCCGCCATGTTTGACAGACTGAGTAAGCGGCCCCCTCGGGCTAGAACCCAATCCTCAGAATCTAGGGCCTGGGGTCCTGGCTTGGCTGCCAAGTCACAACACAAAATGGCTTCCTACGAATGGTGAGTAGAGTTGTCGTAACTACCTGCTTGTCTCAATGCGCCTTTGCGGTTATTTAGATTCCAGGACTGCGTAAAGAAATTGTTAATTAGTTTCTTTCTTTTGTCACGATATTCTACCGTGCAGTCAAATGCTAGTTAAAGAAAATCTGCACGATTAAACACTTCGTTCGATCAAGTGTCAAGTTTCCCCGAAATGAATGCCTTGCCCCCCTGAACCGTCGGTTTTTAGCTAAATTTTGATTCTGATTTTCCTTGAAAGTATTTTGGTAGGGTTTGTTTGAGAACGCAATCAAAATTCCTCAGTATTTTCAAATCCTAAAACTCTAGGACATGAGTGATCAATGCTTATAGTGTTGTTAAAAATTATGTACTTAGAGGTAGAGGAGTTTTCGTGATGTCCAGAAGTGTTGCCACCAGTTCCATCAAGTGGTACTTAGCCATATTTATGACCATAATACCGAAGATGCGTTGTTTATCTGGCAAACTACAGGGAACTAGAGCATTCGATTGCTGGATGGCATTGACCCAAAGAAAGCTTTCTAGGGGGGTTCGGGGACATGCTCCCCAGGAAAACTTTGAAATTTCAGACTTCTGAGATCGCCGGAAATGCGTTTATTTCCAACATTCCAAACAAAATTTTGTCAAATTTTTGTTGTTAGTTTTTGTCCTGATGGGGTGGGGGGGAGTTACTTGAGGCTAGTTTGGGTATAGGGGTGCTGCTGGGAAATCCTTACCCTGTTTAGGACAAATTGACCACAAAATGTAGACCCTGTTTAAGACAACACTAGTTGTTGGTAATATTAAGTAATATAAACTATTTGTTATTTTTTATGAACAAAAATAACACTTGCGAAATTCGTTCATAGTTGCGATTGTTAATCTTGTAATGATAAAGCATTCTTTAATTAGGTTCTAGAATTTCTTGGGTGGGCTCACAGAATTCATGCTTGTTAGAATTTATTTCTGTTAGCAAAAAACGGGCTATCATCAATCAGGTCTGAAAATAATTGACCTCCCAGGAACCTCACACATTGTTGCTCTCTTTCTCTATGCTTTCGATTCTGTGTAAAATGTCATGTTGTGTGACAGAGATAAAGATGTTTAATATACAACTACAAGGGGGAAGAAAGACCTCAACAGTTCTAATCATAGCTGTCCACTTGAAAACTTTCATAGACAGTTTACTTTAGGTTATTGGATATGCATTACTATCCAATTAGCACCTGAAAATCACAAAGATTGCTTGAATCTGGGGCTTAATCACTCGTCACCTCTTATCACCAGTGCAAGAACCAGAACCAAGAGTGCACTGAGAAATTAGCTACCCTGTTATAACAGGACAACATTATTTCAAATCTAGTCAACTGGAGGATATAAGGATACCCTGTTTAGGGCAGAAATACCTTGATTTATATATCTTGTTTAGGACAGGAAGCTCAAAAACCATACCTTGTCCAGTGGCACGCTCCCGTATAGTCAATATGGGGGGGGGGGGGGGGTTTCTGTTAGTTTTCTTTGGCAAATTTATTGGTTGGTGGCTAAAGCCCACCCAGCCCTATATAGCTCTGCAGTTCCTAAACTATAGTGATACATGCCATAGGAGTATATCTTAAAGCTACATGTAAGGTGAGAGGTATCCTATTCAAATCAAATTTTGGGGTTATGGGTGATGTGGGTTTTGATGTCCTTGTAAGGCTCCTAATTAACTCTTTTAATTTGTAGTACATCTTCATCTACAGCTGTGTGTGCTAGTATAATTAAATTTGTTTCCAGATTTGTTTGCCCTAGTAGATAAGCTTTACCACAATGTTTAGCACTTTATTAGAAACAATAACTCTTATAAGTTAATCAGTCACAAAGGTTCAACATGATCTTGTGGTAGCAAGCTGGCTACAGGTTCTAAAATTCTAGTAGCTATAGCCAGCATTTGTTTTCCGGTAGCATTGGCCAATATAGGTGGCAAGCTCGAGTCATGCCTTGTAGCTTGTTCTTATATAAGAAATAATTATTAAAAATAAGACATTTGGTAAAGAGCAAACAAATGTTTATCATGCAAATCACACTAGTTACTGAAGATGAACAGTAAACTTTAATGGAAGAATACACACTTTTTTTTATAAGAACAACTTTATAAGGACAACAAGGCTCAGATTGGCCAAAATTTAAGAACAATGCAAGAACGAGCTGAGTCTCAGGCTGGATTGCTGATTTCGCTAATTAAGAACAACAAACCTCTGCCAAATTTACCCATTCTTTAAAAAAATGTGTATGGGCTCTTGCTGGGAGCATTTACAAGCACAACTGGGACTAAAGGGTTAAAATTTGTATTTTTTGATTTCAAGGAACATAAAGCACAAGTTAAATTAAAACAAGCATGCCAAGCAAAGAGAACAATCAGACTTATTTTGCTTTAACTTATAGATGAAAAAGTTTAAAAGTGAGGTGGGAAGGGGAAGGGGCAGCTTGGAATTAGTATATAATCTTTGTCATAACCAGGTGGTCATACTTCTTACAGGGATCTTCTGAATGATTGGGGCATGGGTGGTGGAACCAGGAGGGGTGGGAGGGGCATTACCCCCCCCCCCCCAATAATTTGGTTGGGGGGGCAAGGCCCTCCCAATAATTTTTTGGTTAACCACAATAACTTTTGAATAGGAGTTTCAGATCTTATAACAAACTATTAAAATTTCAACTGTGCCCCCCAAATAATTTTTTGCTTTTGCCACAGATGTGGGGTGAGACTTGTAAAAGCAAGTGGCTTGTATGATAACTTTATAGCATTGTATATAATATTACCTCACCATTAGCATTTCTTTATTGGGTTTCAGGGTGGCACGGGCCAGGAGGTATGAAAAAGAGAAGAAACCTCTGTCTCAAGAGATTGCCAAGGATCACCCTCTTAAAACTGGCAATGTGATTGTAAGTCCTGTATCATATAACCTGTTTAGCCCCAGGCAGTTTATCAACATCTGACTTCTCCTTACATTATGCACACAAAACAAGTCATAAGAGATGTAAAAAAATAATCATATTAGCTTCAATGACTAAAACTAAAAACTTTTATTTAAATATTTCAATTGTTTTAAAACACTGTTCTTGTTTAGAAGACAGCAATGTATCTTAATAGAATAACTTAAAAAAACTAAAGACCTTTTTGCTAAATTCTGCTACAAGTTGTCCAAATCTTTGCAGTATCCCCATTTCCCTTGGGAATCACTATAACATTGCTCTTGTCAGTATTGTATGTCTTTAGGGGGGAGGGTTTTAAATAAATTATTCTGTTAATATTAAGTTATTATATGCAGCCCTAAGCTCACAACCCAGACCCTATCTGAGACTTGTAAATGTTTAGCATTTATTTTATACCCTAGTCCTGCCCAAGACCTTAAAGTCAAAATAAAAAAAACTGTAATTTACAGGATCTTACCTCAGGCTCAGATAATCAAAACAGAAACAAAATCTTACTTTATTTTCAATAAGCTGTAAGACATAGTATTATTATTAAGATATGCTTTAATCAGACAAAGTATTATAATGAAATATAATCAACGTATTACTGATATATGATTATAAATATATATGAAGTTGAAAACAGTGCTAAGATTTCATTTGCTTGCTTGTTTATTCCTGTTTTTCTTTTATAGAATTTGGAGAAAAACTTGGCAACAAAAGGTGCATCTCCTGCTGCTAAAGAACCAGTTAATCCCCTGGGAGGCACAGCAACTGATGGCTTTGATGGCCTGGATCCGCTCTCCATGTTTGCTGCCCAGGAAGCCAACACAAAGAAGATTCCCACAAGTACAATAAAACAGCCCAAGAGAGAATTTGTATGTTGATTAGTTAGCAATATTGGTAAAAATATCCTAAGAGAGATTTAGTATGTGGATCAGCTATTTTGGTTAACAGTAGCATAGCCTATTAAGAGATAATTAGTGTCAGTGGTACAGAGGTCTAGTGGTCTGCATGTTTGAATCATAAGTTTGGGTCTGGGTCAGACAACTGTGTTGTGTCCTTGAGCAAGACACTTTATCTGACTGTATAAATGAGTACCAGTTCAGCTGGGGCTAGTCTGTAATGAATTAGTTTCCTGTCTAGGGGGAGTCAAGGACTTTCATCTTCTTAACACTACAGAAACTAGAGATATGCACCAAACTAATGGGCCGCTTGGCTCATGAATGGATTTAGCTTAGCCTGTAAGCCAGATCTCCTGAGGCTGGGAAATGAGTGACCAAGCCACAAAACAACTCAGTGAGCAAAGCGAGCTGCAAGGGGAATGGGAAGAGAGGGGTGGAAGGAGAGCCTGCACCTAACCCATTGAATTGCGAGTCTGTACATCCCAAATAGGATGCAGCATTTGATTGGCTGAGGACCTGATAACTCAACCGGAAGAGAAATCACGCTGTCAGAATTCAAGATGAAGAGACGAGTGTGATTAGAATAAGAATTTGGGAACAATTTTAGAAGGGTTTTCGAAGAAGCAAGATTTTAATATTCATTTAAAGCAAGAGCAAAAAGAAACTGTCACTGACTGCTCGATGGTGTGGTTGTGCTAACGGTATTACCCACTGGATTCAACTAAGGTTACAATAAGAAAGTATATGACAAAAGTTATAGAACCCAAAACAACTTATTAACGGCAACTGAAGAATCTTTTCATTATAATGAAATCCGGATCTTGCCAAACTGCAAAAAGAAAACCAAATAAAAGATATGGCAACAAATAATCCAGAGCTGTATAACACTTTGAACAGATGCAATGGTTTAATAGTGACAAGCTGCAACCACATCAATAAGAAATAAACGAAACAACATAATCGGCATCTAGAACAAAATAATTTAACAACTTTTGAAGGGCCTGAGCAAGAACTAAGCAAGCTAAACCTGAGCTGTTAAAAGAAAAGATTGTTTCGACAATAAAAAGATGAAAAGTATCAATGTCGGAGTGGCAAAGTCAATTAATGCCAACAGAATCGGCTTTGTTGACATGAACAGACTGCTTTAGCCACTAGCACAAAATCCAAGATGAACAAGTTAAATCATCCAACAACCAAGAGCCGAAAAAGAGATTAACCAAACAACATAATCGGCATCTAGAACAAAATAATACAACTAGCTTTGAAGCATTTAAGCAAAAACTAAGCGAGCTAAACCCGAATTGTTAAAAAAAAAGAGTGTTTCGACAATTAAAAGATAGAGAGTATCAATGTCAGAGCGGCAAAGTCAATAAATGCAAACAGAATCAGCTTTGTTGACAAAAACAGACTGCTTTAGCTGCTAGCACAAAATCCATCCTGATCCAACAAAATTCATGGCAGAAATCTCAGACAGTGAAAGACAGAACAAAACGGGCATATTAGATGTGTCAATAAACTTCAAACCTACTGAAAAATTCCAGTTTTTTCACTTCAAATCTTGCCACCCACCAAGAATAAAGAGAGGCTTTGTAAAAGGCAGGTGAAGTAATTACAGTAGACTCGGAACTTGAATGAAAGAAAATTCTCAACCCAAATTGAAATCTTGACAAAGAAACACAAACTGATGAAACCCTTACAGAAGTTGAAAACAGAAGTGCAACAACACCCAAAATTGCCTTTCAAAACAGAGTTTTATCCAGCAGCACCAAACACAACTAAAATCCTGTCGAGCCAAAAACCAAACGTGCTTAAGTAGGATCTTCCAACAAAAACAAATAATATCATGAATACAAAAACGGGCAGACTTTTTCAAAGGCATGATTGTCAAAGAAAAGTTTAAACACAGTCACTGTGTTATGTTTTAAAAAGAAAGCCGGGCCTGTCACCCCATTATGTCTCTTGATGCACAACACAACACTAAAGGTTTACTTCCGGTGTGCACTGATTGGTTCATTTTGACAGCACCCTGCGGTGTAAGATAGGGAGGTGGGACTTGCGATTCAATGGGATGCGTGCAGGCTCTCCTTTCCCCTCCCTCTCCCCATTTCCCTCGTGCCTCAATTCCCAGCTTCAGGAGAGCCAGCTCGCAGGCTAGATTTAGCTTAGTGTGTTGATCAGCTATTTAGTCAACATAGCCTTAGAGAGATTTAGTATGTTAATGATCGGTTGACATGATATTATTTGTTGGCTAACATAGCCTTAGAGAGATTTAGTATGTTCATCAGCTGACCTATTTGTTGGTTAACGCATACATACGAAGAGAGATTTAGTATTGCTAGTAAACACAGTTTAGAGTAACTTCTAAAATTCATTTGTTCATCAGCTGTATTGTTGGATTTAACAGCCCTAGACTAGAGAAATTGTTGTTGATCAGTAATGTTAACTAACTTGGTCTTTTGCTGTATAGACTGATACACTCGCAGCAAGGAGCAGTTTTACTGCTGATGATACTGGCAGTGAAGAACAAGATTATTTTGAACCATGGTCAAGCAAGAAATCTGCAATCCTCTCCAAATACACCACTTCAGAAAAACTGTCAATTACCACTGTAAGTACAAACTAGTCCAGTTACTATCACCGTGTAGGTGATTATCATAACTCATGAAAACTGCTTTTTCTGAAAAGTGATTTTTTCAAAAAGAGAAACTGATTTTAGTAAAAACAAAATTTTGAAATTATAATGCTTTCTGTCTAAAAGTGTAGTAAATGTTGTAATTTACTTGTCATAGAGGTATATACTAGAAATTTCCATGTGGGAAAGTGTAGTGCTGCCAAACTGTTTTCATTGTTTATAATTGGTTTGTTCACCACTTCACTTGCTTGCAAACAAAACTCACCACACCACTTGCAAATTCTTCTCGCAACAACAAATTTGCCACTTCATTTGAATGTAAACAAAACTTGCCACAACACTTGAAAATACAGAACTCACTACTTCACTTCCTTGGAAAAATAAAACTCACCACACCACTTGCAAATTCTTCTCATGACGACAAAACTCACCCCTTCACTTGCTTCCAAAACAAAACTCACCATACCACTTGCAAAATCTTATCGTGACAACAAAATACACCACTTCGTTTGCTTGCAAACAACTTGCAAATTCTTCTTGTGTTATCTCGTGCCAATGTCATCACAGCTGTGAAATATCCTGGCAAACAAATCAACATCTAGCAGCAGTCGGACACATTCACTCAACTGCAGACGCAAATAGGTTTTGCTGCCTCGCTTCCCTTGGCAGCAATAATTGATTAATTTATTTGAGAAGTAAATTAAAGGTTAGTACTAATCAGAAACTAGTGCCCAGTACTTCCCACCATGCTAGTGGTCAGATCAATCGGTATGATCCTGTGAGCCAGACTGGCTTTCGAACAGCTGATCTCAGTTTGTTTGATCTCATATATATAGTTGAGGTTCTTTTTATGGTTTAAAAGTGCAAAACAAAGACACTTGAAGTAGCATACTATTTCCAAGTGCCAATTTTGATTTTACATGATTGTGTTAAAGTGATATTCAAAACTGACATTCTATTCCTTGCATACTGCCTCTTTTTCCCCAGAGTTTCCTGACAGGATCAGACATGGACAAGAGTAAGTTCAAAGTTTTACCAATATTGAATACTACTTGCTTATTATTTTTTATAAGAATGTACATCCTGCAGGCCGAGTTTGTGCACAAATTAAGAAAAAGCTAATCAGTAGGTTGAAATCTTGATCCGACAATTTTAAGGATTTGATTTGATCCTTGTACATAGGTTGAAATGTGAGTAATACTTGTGAATGTACAATGATGCATGCAATTTCCATGAAGTGTATTCTTTAGTAATTGTGAACCAACACTTATTCTCAGTGCTTTTTTGTTGAAGTCGGGCAACTAAACTACTGTTGGGTAATATCAGGTATTAGGAACACTTTAAGGCTGAAATTTATGCCTCCTTTGACTACATTTTCATAGTGATATTAGAATGTGACATTGAACTAAGTCCCCCTTCACCACACCCTCCTGTTATATTAAAGGGTGACACTTAACTGAAAGTCCCCTTTCACTACATCCTCCTAGTGATATTAGAGGGTGGCAACGAACTGAAAGTCCCCTTTCACTACATCCTCCTAGTAAAATTGCAAAATTTAAGAACAGTCCAGGTTAAGCCGAAAATTACTGGTTCTTATTAGAAACAAAGCGTGTAGCTAGTGAACCTCGATAACAAAGAAGGACTGGCAGACACACAAAGGGCTGGCCATATATTGTACAAGAACAACTTGTAATGTCTGTGTCCTGCATAACCTGCGTATGTAGCAGCTGTTATTTTAGAGGAGAGACCAGTGTCAATTCGAGTGAGCCACCATGTTGAATGTGCAGTCAAGACTTGAACATGTGAGTGAAAGTGCATTCAACAATTTGGTGGCTCGCTTGAACTGACACTTTGTTTCTCCTCTAAAAAAAGGCCACCACGTAGGCTACACAGGCTATGTCCTGAGTTGATTTACAATTAAATCCCCACCAAATCATAGCCATAAAGGCAAAAATGCACTAAAGCCAGAGAATATTTAATATTAAAATTTTATACAAGAAGGAAAATAGCTGAGGTGTTTATGTTTGATGCTGTATAAGCATAATATAAAGTAAAACTAAAGGCAGAATCTTACTCAAGTTTTGTTTTTTAATCAGTTTTATTCATTTTCATTCATTTTATTTTTTTCTAATTTGATCCAATTCTGGCCAGCATGTTTCAGATAAATTTTTTTTTACAACTTACAGGAGAAAGTAGTAAAGTTTATAACAAGTTTTTTACAATTGTGTCTCTTTTAGCCTAAGAAATGGGTTTTGATTTATACAACAATGGAGTCACTTCAAACACAATTAACAAAAATTGTTCTTTCATTATTTTAGTTGTTATCAAACAGCAAACAACAGTTACTGACAAAGTTAAACATCGCCTGGAACAACTTGATGATTTCGAGGAGGTTTGTGCATATATTTGTTGTTCCAATTTGAATAATTTTTTCAGATCAATGCTTGTATTCTGTAAACACAGAGTAATACCGCAAAATCAGAATCTTCCTTTTAAACTGCTTCACAGATAAAAGAGTAAAACGAAGTATATAGCAGATGTTAACCCTTTCATTTCATGTCAGTTTATATCAACGTCTAAGTTCTCCTTATGTAATGCACAAAATGTAACACATTGGGCAATGAGAAAATCAAGTTTATCAAACAAATCCTCCCAAACTTGATCAATGAAAACTATGGGCTCAATAAGTTGTAAGAATTAACCAAAAGATCTGAGACTGAAAGGGTTAAGAAACTGAAATTAATTTCTAACTCAATTACTTTTGTGCAGTATTTAATTAAAGCATGTTTCTAAAGGATTTTTGTTTATGCTTAAAGTTGTTAACTCTACATTTCATCAGCACTAAGAAAACTGCCCAGAACACTAATTTCCAACATCTAGATCTAAAACTAAACATTTTACCCTCTGAAATTAGAATGCAAATTAAAACAAAACTGAGAAAAGATCTGTGTTTGTGTTCTATTTGTTTAGGGATCTGTAAAGGAAATGCTGAACTTGAGTCAACAAGATTATGTCAAAAGGATTGAAGAACTTAATGATGTAAGAACAATTTTCATTAATCATTTATTTTTATTGTTACAATTAATTTTATCATAATTGTTATTAGTATTTTATATTAGTCCAAATCCTGCATTTCTTATCTCACCTTTGTTTGGCACTGTTCAAATTGTCTTTACAATAACATAGTATATATAGGTAAGGGGGTTGAGTAAAACTTAGGATTAATTTCACAACTGTTTTTACAACTTTGGATTAATTTCACAGCTGCCTGAGTCACATCATAACAAGGGACATTTGGAAAAAACTGAAAACAAAAGTGAAATTAATCCGCAATTTTATGAGGAAGCATGCATGCGATGTGTTTATGACATAAAGGTCAACATTGCTAAATTAGGTTTATTTATCCCAAGTATGTTCCTTAACCCCTAACCTACTGTTTCTTACCCTATATCCTACTGTTCCTTACCCTATACCCTACTGCTCCTTACCCCCACCCTACTGTTCCTTATCCCCTTATCCTACTGCTCATTACCCCCTATCCTGCTGTTCCTTACTTGATCCCTATCCTACTGTTCCTTACCCCCTATCCTGCTGTTCCTTACCCCCTATCCTGCTGTTCATTACCCCCTATCCTGCTGTTCATTACCCCCTATTCTGCTGTTCCTTACCCCCTATTCTGCTGTTCCTTACCCCCTATCCTACTGTTCCTTAGTCACTATCCTACTGTTCCTTACCCCCTATCCTACTGTTCCTTACCCCCTATCTTACTGTTCCTTATCCCCTTACCTTCTGTTTCTTCCAAATTAGATTGGAAGATTAGATTAGATAGATTGGTCAATTTAATCATGAGCTTTTTTTTTTGCTGCTTTTTTCAGGCATTGATTAATGCTTGGGAAAACGACCAAAGAGTAAGGGCACTGAAAATTGCTATTCAGGTAAGAACTAAGGAATGTTTTTTTTTATTTTTTGCTCTGACAAAACTTTTATCATGTCTAGAGTGTCGGTATGATTTTCGTATCTGGACTAAAATAAAACTTACATCAGCATAGTAATACAGCTACCCAGAAAAAATGTGTTTTAAGTATTTTAAGAATAAGATTATTGTTCTAATTATTACAACCCTGTATTCATTCATGACATTTAGGGTACTGACTTCTTTTTCCTGTATTACATGACTAATTACAATTATTTTAATAAAATTATGTAAATTTACGTTTGTGTTCTATCTGGTATAAAACTACAATTACTTTAAACTGACTTTCTTAATATGATAAGACAGACACTTGGCGATGAGTGTTTGAAATTGGTGGAAAAACTTACACACTTGCATTGACTCTCTTGTACAGTTGTTAACTTTTGACAAGAGTTATATGCACTCATTAGTTAAATGGTTAACAGTTGCAGGTCTGAAACACTAGTTTAAATGTGACTGATCAAATCATTATAACTTAAACCAACTCTCATGCAGTGGCTTAATGGAAAACTATTGAGCAAACTCTAGCTTGCCCAGGGCTCATTTCACACCCAAGGAAACTTGTTTAGACTCAGCTTAGCAGTTAATACAACATAATGTCCTCTTTTTGTCCTAGTGTGCAAAGCTGTTGGCTGATGTATCTGTTATCAAGTTCTACCCTAGCAAGTTTGTTCTAGTTACCGATATCCTGGACACATTTGGTTAGTACAAACTGCTATTGTTATCAGGTTTTACATGTTGAGTGGCAAAGAGTTTTCATCATGGACAAACAATTTGGTATTGTACAGCTGCATTTAAATGAGAGTTTGTGTTCAAAAGCTGTGAACTGCAAACTCGTCTGCTTTTTTCATTGAACTCAGCTGTTCAAATTTTTTATGTTAAACAATAAACTAACCAGCCTGCATTTTTTTCTTTTTAAATATAGGGTTAATTATTTGACTTACCACAGCTCTCGTTGACACTGGGCAATTTTACATTTAATTTTAGTGTACATAATGTACCAAATTTTTCTTTTCTTCTACAGATCAGAAAATATCCACACCTCCACCATAGAAAGAATAAAAAATTCCAGGGGGAATGGTCCGACAGCTAGGAATTTCAAGGGGGGGAGAGGGAGAAAAACAGTCAAATTTGTGCAGGGGGGTTGGTAGGCATAATGTTTTTCCAAACCAATTGCTTTGAAAAATGCAGTTTCATTCAATAAAGAGATGGTTGTTATGGTATTGTATAATTATCATTCTATTGAAATGCTGTCTCGCAACTGGATAAAATTAAATTTCTTTAGTCTGGAACTCGTACTGATGTACAAACATAGCTTATGTTTTTCTTTATATAAGTATTTTAAGTCTTTTTCCTCATCAAGCGAAGAAACACCTTTAAGCGAGCTCCACTTTTAACCAAACAAATTTTAACATAGCAGCTAAACAATTTTTGATTTAACCATAACAGTTAGAATTATAGGATATCGTCAAGGGTTTCCAATAGTTTTTCAGCCATGATCAACACCAATCAAAATACACATGTATACTGTAGTGTAGCTCATATTTCTATTTCCTTATTAATGGTTTTGTTGATACTGAAGTCAAAGGACAACTTTTGATGGAAAATTGAGCAATCCAATTTCCTGTATCTCTCTCCATTGGCACTACACTGTATAAAATTACATCAGCCAAGTTCAGGAAAATTCAAATGAATTGAAGTTTCCATAGAGTGGGGGGTAGAGCAATGAGTCATGGAAATTCTGGGGGGAAGGGGAGTCTCACCAGATGCCCCAAATTTGAAATTTCAGGGGGGAGAAGGGGGGTCCAAAAAACATTCCTTCCATAGTTGGGGTGTGGATGTTTTCTGAAACAATTTAAGACCCTCAATACCAAAGTCAACTGTAAATAAATGTGTAGCAGGTACCTTTGATCATATACATATGGAAAAAGGCACTATATAAATGCTAAACATTATTATTAAATTATTATTAATATTAAGATGTTTATCATAAGTGCATTGTGAATTGAGACCATGTGTACCCTTACTTGTGTTTGTGCGAAATAGCAAATTTATATTTTAAATGAATTTCTAAGAAATTTTTTTCCTAATTTTATATCTTGATTATGCAGGTAAACTCGTCTATGAGCGCATATTTCGAAAATCAAGTATATTTCAGCCAGGCAGTAATGTTCCCCAAATGCTACCAGGTGAAATTACAGTACAAGATTTGTATATGGTGTTGTAAGTATTTGTTTAGCTACAAGAGAATAGCCGTCCAGGACCATGGGTAGTTGTTTGTTAGGAAATTTACAATTATACTGGTAATTAATGGTCTGAAATCACATGACTACTGTGTGAATTTCAAATTATGAAGTGATAGACATGATATTTACTGGTAATGTAATTATCCTTTTCTCTCAAGGAAGCTTGTTGTTTTTGCAATGGATAAAATAGAAAAAAATTTGTAGGGTGGGATGACTAACCAGTCAAAAGCATTACTGAAACTGGCAAATATCTGGCTCAGAATTTTACTCCTTCTAAACTCAATTTACAGTTTAGTTGTTACACTTAATATAAAAAAATGTAACAACATAATCGAAGTCCCTATAAAGCTTAATTTTTTATTTTTTAGAGTAAAACTGTCATATATTGACTCAAAATTTGAATAACCAAAGAAAATTTCCACGTGCAAGTATGCTTTTTAATCAAAAAAGATTGGAATGTAAATTTTGACCAAGCAGGCCAGGGACTGGTAATGTGTGACATGGCAGCAGTGAGTTGTGTGAATTTTTTTAAAAAGATTTCATTTCTATAAAAAAAGAAAAAAATTCAAAGTTATTTTTACTTCAAACAATTTGAAGTTATAAAAATGTGACTATTGTAGCCAGAACCCAATGTTTTGAGATAAAAAGGTTGTCTCTGCAACATGCCTCATGCTACGTCATATGCCTCCTCCTACGTCAGAACTGCACACTTCAAGCCTAAAAAATGTAACAGGAACAGCGAGAAAATGTTCCATTTTTGAAAATTACTGTTATCAAATGGTTCTACTTTTAATCTGGAAATTTAAAAAATAAGCTTTATAGGGACTTTAAGGTACTCTGTTAAAAAGTGTTATGAAAATAATAAAGACCATAATAAATTATGTTTTCAGAAAATTTTACACCAGAGCAAGTACTGGAATCAGCAAAGGAAACTTGTAGAAACTGGTTTTACAAGATTGCATCAATAAGAGAATTGATTCCAAGGTTGTATCCTTTTTACAAAACTCAAAGTGCCACATTGAGGAAAAGGGTTTGGGTAGGGGTGAGTAGTCCTTTATATATCTCCACAATTTGGTTAAACATAACATAAGGGGAAGTAGTGTATTATTGGGGCAAGAAGATGGGGTAAGGGGGAGTGATTTGTCAGTGGATTAAGGGGGAGTAGTCAGTCATTGGGGTAAGGGGGAGTAGTCAGTCATTGGGGTAAGGGGAAGTAGTCAGTCATTGGGATAGGGGGGAGTAGTCAGTAATTGGGGTAAGGGAAGTAGTCAGTCATTGGGATAAGGGGGAGTAGTCAGTCATTAGGGTAAGGGGGAGTAGTCAATTGATCAGTTTTGCTTGTAATATGAAGCAATCTTGTCACTTTTTACTTGGTGGTGGGATAATGATTTGTACTGGACGTCTAATATTGCCTTGACTATGCTAGCTATGTGGAAACAGCAATCCTGAAATGTTACAACTTCCTGACAACTTGGTAGGTTTGCAGTGATAATGTTCTTTTAAAGTAGAGTTTCTGAGAGTTAACATTAAATTGGGCACTCAATGACAACTTAAATATTTGACCAAGGGAAAATATGAATAAGTTGTTATTTTTTTTCTTATTTCTTTTGTGTTCCAAGACAAAGATTATGCTTTTGTTTAACTGTATTATTATCTGGTTGTTGTGGTGGCTCACTTGCTCTGAGTTGAAAGAATTTGAAAGATAATTTATTCAAAATGTTCTTACTATTGAGAAGCTTGTAATTTTGAAGGAGCGTAATTTTAAAACCAACAGCTTTTAGTATCATCTTTCATTCCCAAGTGGCCAGACCTTGCATGGAGTTGGTCTAGAATGGAGTAGTAAGGTTCCTCCTTCCCTTCACTAGCTTGGGTGGCACAGAAATTTGAACCAATAAGAAGAAAGATAAAGCTTACCCCAACCTTACATTAACCAATCACAAGCCTTGTTTAATTCTGTGTCCTCTACATGAAGTAGGAGCGTTGGGTGGGCACCTTGGGCAAGTGTCAGTGCACTCTTAGCTCACCATGACCAGGGATACGGTCTGGGCAGGTAGATAAGTAGCCCTGCTAGACTTATATCTACCTAGGGAGTGCTCACTAGAATTTTTCATAGCCTGTCCCAGTGAATTTGGCAGAGAAACCTAAAATTATAGTCCAACGGCAATGAAGGTGGTTCAGCAATGCACTTTGGATTTTGAAGGGCAGGTCTGAGGATGAAGAAAGGCCCGGCCATCCACTGTAGCTGAGTGAGCCCTCAGACATATTGATGTCCAAGTGCCACTGGATCTTGACTTGCAAGGCCGAGAGAGTGGGATTGTTCCAGCTGTGCAATGGCTTTTTCACTTTAATATCACTCACACACAGATTACAATGCACACTTTTGTACTATTAAAACTAAAAATCATTCACAAGAAATTCAAGTTGTACTTTATTTTGTATCATTAACAGTGAGTTCTCACAAGCTCTTGTTCGCTTGACCAAGATGATCAGAGGAATGGGGGATCCATTGGTAGCTGTGTATTCAAGAACCTACATCTGCAGGGTAATGTGACAGCTAGTCTTGGTGAAAACAGTGTTAAAACAAGCATACTAAATCAAATACATTCTGACTCATGGAGGAAGAGAAGTTCATGAAAAACAGTAACTTTGCTCATTGCAATTATTACTAATTTCCAAATAAATTTATCATTCATGGCAAAAGTTGTACATAAAATTATAAATTCTTATTACTGGGGCTGTAGCTTTTCATAAAACAAGTTTGGAATTTTTTTCTTTTCATCTTCAGTGGCTCATTCATTCGAACAGTTACCATTTTCTCATTAGAGGATTTTACTATGATTGTGTTTGATATGTGTTGCATTAGAAGGAGTTGGATGTTAACAAACTGGTTGGGACTGAAATTATTTGGCTATGACACATCTGCTTTTGTCTTACAATACTTTTTGTGCTTCATGTTTGCTGGTATGTAATCTAGGTTGGTATCTTGGTGGCACCAAATGTTCGAGAACATCTGATCGAGAACCTTTTCAGCTTTATTGCTTCTTACAAACAGGTTTGCATGTCAATTGTTTGCCATGTATTTCACAGAAGAATTATGTTGTAGCACCAGTCGTTGTAGTTGCACAGTTTAAAACTGAGAATGGTTATTAAAACTGTGCACTAACTCACTGATAGTATATGATGAAACAAGTACAAATAATATTAGTATGTACCAACTTGGCTACATGTGATTTGATTTGTTTAGAAATAGTAGATGTGAGAAAATATTTACCTCAGAAACAGTAAATAATCAATACTGACACCTAAACAAAGTGGGGGACGGAAGTAGTCACTTCACATCCATTTGGGATTTCGTTATTGTAAAAATCATAGAATATGCTGTTACTCCAAACACCAAGAAGGCAAAATAAAATTAATTGGTTTTATTAAATATTTCAAGGCCAGCATTTCAGGGACATTTCAACTAAAATTTATACTGCTACAGTTTTGAACAAGCTTTGTGTTGCTGAGCATTAGCTAGTAAAATAATTTTTCTTCTTTCAGATTTTTCTTTTGCCTTAACAGCAAAGTCTATAGTTTAGATATCTTGCTAGTATGCACTAAAACACTTATTTTGTTTCAATTTCGATGGATATTAAATTATCTACCTTGCACCTTTGGCACTCAGTAGATATTCTGCCACTATCCACCTCGACTAAAATAAAATAAGTATTAAATATCCGTAATTGTAATGATAAGAATACTTTTTATAGTTTTAAAGTTACCATGTAGTTGTTAATGGTAATGATGTTGATAACAGCCATTACTTTTACTAATGTGAATTTGCCAAAGTTAGTTAAGTTTAAATACTGGTAAATAGTCATTACATGGAATCATAGTGAGCAAACAACAGTGATGATAATGATAATATTTGTGTTAATAATAATAGTTATTTAGTAATAATAATAGTAATAATAACAACAATAATTATAGTGATAGTGAAGTTATAATAATTATTAGCTGATGATGGTTTTTATAACGAATAAAAACTAACCTTATTTTGGTTCTCTATTTAGCTGCAAAGTGACAGCGTGCAAAACATTCTTGCAACTCAAAGACTGGGTAAGAAAATCAGCGCTCAATTACTGCAAATTTGAGTTGTTGATTAAATTATTGCCTTTGTACTGATTAATTAACAGAGCCATCTTTTTTCTAGAAATGTCTCAATATCTTCAGTTATATCCACCTGCTTTGGATTGGATAATGCAGTGTATTGCACAGAAAGCACCCGAAGTATGTTTGACCTTTGTGATTCTTTTTTATTTAGATAGTAATGGAAAAGGTTCTGATCACGAGATATTGTAAGACATGGAGTTGAATCATAGGTAGCCCACGCTCCTATCACTTGAATGCCAACCAACTTTCTAAAAGCAATTGTTACCAATTAACATGAAAGGGGTGTAACTGTGCTTAGCTTACCCCTGCCTGTGAGGGCCAGCATGTTGACTTCTGATTGGTAGTTGCAGCTGTAGCTCTGTCAAATTGGCTACAAATTAAAAACTTAGTGTGGCTGAAATTGTTTTAACTGATTTAGTGAAGGGCGGGGCAGAGCTCCAAAGGACCTGTGGATTCAGGGTCAGGCTAATTTGATCCAGTGTGAGACCGTTTTCAAGTTAACGTATCAGAAATGTATGGGAAATTTGTATCTTGTATGTTATTGCTCCAAAATGTAATGAAACCATTAGTTTTATTCTTTATTCTGTAATCTAATAGTTATAACTGCTTACACTTACCGTACAATTCCGAAAGTAACGGCCTCCCCGAAAGTAACGGCTCCCCGAAATTAACGGTACTTTTTTGCCCCGAAAGTAACGGTCCCTCGAAACGCCCCCTCCCCCAAATGTAACGGCTACCTGAAAGTAGCGGCCCCTTTTACTAGGAAAACTCGAAAGTAAGGGGGTAGTTTGTTTTGCTTACAGTTTGTTCATCAGGTTACTGTACATTACACTGTAGGAATATGAATATCAATGGCATTGATTTTAAATTTCATAACACATGCCCTCTTTGTCTGAGCACATTTCGAGTTACAAACGTTTTTCACCTGTCCGAAAATAACGGCTACCCGAAAGTAACGGCCACCCGAAAGTAGCAGCTCTTTTTGCTGGCAAAATTCGAAAGTAACGAATTCTACGGTATATTGCCTTTTGGGTAAACTGCAAAACAGTCCCTTCTTTCGCTGGGAGGTGGAAAATCCAAGCGCATTCTTCAAGTGGGAGACTGGGAAGAAGAAATGGATGTGCGGACAGGAGCAAAAGGAATAGGGCGAGGGGCGCATCCATTTCTTCTTTCCAGTCTCCATTTGATGAACGTGCTTGGATTTTCGATCTGCCGGCGAAAGAAGGGACTGTTTTGCAGTCTACCTTTTGGGGAAATTGAAGGGCTTTCTGTGTTGCAGCCTTATAAAGTAGATCTGGAGGTATACTTTTTTACGCTACACCTAAGAAAGCGCTTCAATTCCCTAAAAAGCGAGATAATTGTAAACAGGTATAATTACTAGATAACAGAATGTAGAGTGAATGGTTTTATTACAATTTCGAGCAATAATATACAAAAGTCAGATTTACCACTCATTTGCTTTTAAAAATTTGGTTTGCGTTCAAAAATTGTGACAGGAGCATGGGCTACCTGTGGTTAATTGAGGATTAGTGATGTCTTTGGCAATAACAAATGATTCATTTAGATTTGGATTTTGGAATTGATGAAAATAGATATCTAGTTTGTTAGGAGCACCAGCAGATTATGTTTGATTGTTTTGTCTCTGTTCTTTACCCGGTTTGTTTTTTTTTGTTTCTAGGAAACTCTAACCGAGATTCTCAACCATTGTAAAGAGGAATGTAACAGGTTATCAAATAAATTTAGTACACGAAACCCTTGTAACCCTAAATCGTAAGTTCGAGCCCCGGTCAGATCACTGTGTTGTGTCCTTGAGCAAAACACTTTTTCTGACTTGTTCCAGTCGACTCAGCTGTATAAATGAGTACCAGTTCTGCTGGGAAAAGAGCGCCGGCCGATTGAGCCTCTTTTTCAAGACTGAAAAATAATTCCCAAACTAAGCAACCCCTGTTGTCTTTTTGCAGAAGGAAAAAACTGTGTTTGCAATGCACCAAAAGTATTTGTTTTAGGACCTCTCTGGTCCCTTTTTCTCATCAATTATATACTTCCAGTCTTTATGACTTCCACAAGTTTGCCAGAGGTATTAACCTATTTACTCTGATAAACGTTTTTTCCTTTGTTACACTCCACAGTGCTCTCGTGTTGAACTCCATCATCTCGGCATTCCAGCCACAGTATATTGCGTCAAGGTTAGATACACGCTGTTTATTGTCTTTGCACTCTTACGACAGCTAGTATATTGCCGGTGACAGTATATTACTTCGACCCTTTGTTATTGCAAATATTTAATGCGGGCGCATTGCAACTGATACAGCCCCTAGAAGGGCACGTCACGTGATCGACTCTGAACAATAGCATTTTACGTTTTGTCAATAAAAATTATTGCTATATACCTAGACTTTGACTCAACAAAATGAGCGCTGTGATTGGTTGATTCTTGGTCACATGCCCCTGATCGATTACAATTGCGCAGTTGTTGCCCGCCCGCCGAACACATCACCGAAAAAAGTCTCAATAAAAGGGCAAGCCTTAATATATAACAAAGCACTTAATGTATAGTCCCTCGGGAAACAAGTAGATTTATTTTCCAGAGAGTCCCGATGTTTCCCGAGACGAAGTCGAAGTTACAGTATATTGTCAGTGACAGTATATTAATTCGATATTATTGCAAGTAGTTAATGTGGGGCGCATTGCAACTGATACAGCCTCTAGAAGGGTACGTCACGTGATCGACTCTGACCAAAAGCATTTTACGTTTTCACAATAACAATTATTGTTATATACCTAGACTTTCACTCAACAAAAATAGCGCTGTGATTGGTTGATTCCTAGTCATGTGCCCCCGATCAATTGGGATACAATTGCGCAGTTCTTGCCCGAACGCCGAACACATCACCCAAAAAAATCTGAATAAAAGGGAAAGTCTAAATATATAACGAAGCACTTAATGTTTAGTCCCTCGGGAAACAATTAATTTTGTTTTTCCTCGAGTTCTGATGTTTTCCTCGCCTTCGTCTCGGGAAACATCGGGGCTCTCGGGAAAAACAAAACAAACTGTTTTTCCTGAGGACTATACATTAAGTATATATTATTTTATGTCAAATAGATAACCCTGCTCCAAAATTAGTTGCGTTCCATCGTTCATTGGCTCAGCATTCGTGTTAAAGCCTGTTGTAAATTTAAAAACAAGTACGTTCTTTTTGCCGTCTCTGTTTTCTTGGTGGCAAATCCATTCTGCTTTTACCTTAAGAATTATTCTTGGATGTGCAGTAATTTCTCGCTTAGGGAAACCTCGCTAAAACGGGTTTCAAAGCTAGATATAAGGACCTTTCGTTAAACTTGTTCTGGCCCTTGAAAAATTCCAGTCATTTAACTGCAGACTGAAACGACAGTTATTGTCGAGTGCCTGCCCCATATCCTCCCCGCTGTATTTCAAGCTTTACTTTTGGAAAGTTACTAAACACTAATCGTTTGGTTTTTTATCCAAGAGCACTGCAGTTCACTGCTCTAATAGCTAATTGTGAAGAAGCGGGATTTCCAAAGGTAATGGAATTGGTGCATAAAATAGTTAAATTAAACATGTTGGGAGATTCTTTTTTCATTCTTGACGTTGATGTCTAAGTGTATCTAGATGAAAGTCAGTTTCAAAGCGTGCTTCATGGGTAAAAAATTAGTACTGTTGCATATAAGAAGTCATGAAAGTTGTTATGTTTGCAGCAGAGGAGTTTAGTAGTGTGTCGTGTTTCTGGCTTGTATACTTTTTAACATGAGAAGAGAACTTATGTTGCGTCCTTGAGCAAAAGTAACTTTAGGTGAGTATTTTTAAAACCTAAAAGTAAAGGACAGGTTGTAGAAATACGACACCTCTTAAAGTGTTCCTTAAGCCATTTTGTTATTGGTGTTTTAAAAGCTCTAAAGTTTTTCCCAACTCTTCTTTTCGACTGTAAATGGATAAAAGTGCTTACCTGATTATTTTAGGTCCGTGAAATAAGCTTTTAAAATAGTGCATTCAGTGCGAACAAAGTTCAAAACATACGACAACAATTTATGACGTCACATGGTTTGAAAGGACTCCTTGCTGCTCTGTACTAGCGTTTACAGCGAGCTAGTGAGATTTTCAAACATTGGGACACCAACCACACAAATTTCGCCATGATCATATGAACTTGACCGGGAAAGTGAGATCGATCTCCCGCCTTTCAAATGATGTGACATCACACATATCTAATCGCTTTGGCGCTAAAATAGGCATTTTGTCTTCGTAAATTCTTCGCGAAATTTATTTCGAAAACCGGCAACAAATGGCTAAGCGGACATTACACGTGTCAAACTTTAATTTTAGATATTTTAAACTAATTTGAAGATTTTGCTTCAGTAGAATTAAAGTAGTATGAACAAATTAAGCTGTAAGGTTAACGTTCTTCTTGTTCGGCTGTTGGCTTCCTGTATGCTTTCTTAAAGCGCATTTACATGTCTAACATTGACTTCTTCCACTGTTTTTCAGCATCATCTCCATCGTGCGTTGGGTTTAAATTTGGTTGCCAATGACCCTCCTGACAACCAAAAGCTACAAGTGTTAAGTGATGTGAGTAGAATTTTACTATTCTTGTAACCTACGCAACTAAAAATGACCCGCCCTGCACCGAGGTTGTTGTTGTTCTTACTACCCTATGGTACTTCAGTTCGAAACTCGTGAAGCTCTCCTAACATCGCCTGCGTAACACAAGACAAAGGAAAGGTATACACAAACATATAACTAAAAATAAAAAGGCCAAAAGTCATTTTGCTATTCCATGAGGAAGAAACGCAGACATAATATAACTAAATACAACACGCCCAAAAGTCTTTTTGCTGTTCCATGAGATTCAATAACAGGTTCAAGAAGTCCTTAATTAAGAATAGTCTGGTTTTTCCAAAAGCTTAGATTTAAGTGATTTACAATGTTAAATTGTTTAAAACGGCTTTAATCGATATATTTCATGACACAAATCGGTTAATTAGTTAATTTACTACGGCATTTGCATGCTAATAGGGCCCCGATGGGTCCATGTGTTCTGCTGTTATTGTGCGAACTCGATTGCAATCTCGGCCATGTGGATGGTTCACTCAGTCTTTTTCCATTGCGAGGAACTTGAGTGTGCTTTGGACAGTTTGGTGAGTAGTTTAACTGAATTTATAAAATGAGTTTCTCTAAATTTGCACGTTCTTTTTGTCTTACAGCTTTTTAAGTGTGTTTTGCACCAATCGAATCAAAAGTTTCGGAAGTGTTTGTCCAGTTTCAAGCCGACGTATCGAAAAGCAAACGACGCAACAAAATGGCCACCGAATGAAAGACGTGATCACATGTTTGCAGAAACGAAAACCCGCTAAGGGACTCGACGAGCACTTCCGGGGATATTGATATTTGTAAATCAGAAATGAGAAGAGCGGATCGAAGGACTGCTATTTGCATTGAAAAATTTTTCTATAAAACAAAGAAAATACAAATGAAAATTCTGTAGGGCAAGTTACAGATTGCTCTTAGAAAATGTAAGTTGAACAACAGAAATATTAATGCTGGGTAATTGAAACAGCAATTAATCCACCATAAAAGTTATAAATTCTTAAAGCTTTGCGAGGCTCACCTTCATATTTTGAAAAGGCCATAAACTTGTGATCACGTCTTTCATTCGGTGGCCATTTTGTTGCGTCCCTTGCTTTCCATAACTTCGGCTTGAATCTGGTCAAATGCTTTTGAAACTTTTGGTTCGATTGACGCAAAACACAATTTAAGCTGTGGCAAAAAGAACATGCAAAACTAGAGAAATTCATCTTGTAAAGTCAGTCAAATTACTCACAAAACTGTCCAAACACCCTTCAGGTCTTGGACACGGAAAAACACTGACTGAACCATGAACTTTTGTCCGTTGATTGGCTCCCTCTGGTCGTATGATACGGTTTTAAACGTTGATTGGTTCCCTCGGGTCGCACGATACGATTTTAAACGTTGATTGGCTCCCTCGGGTCGCACGATACGATTTTAAACGTTGATTGGCTCCCTGGGGTCGTACGATACGGTTTTAAACGTTGATTGGCTCCCTCTGGTCGTACGATACGGTTTTAAACGTTGATTGGCTCCCTCGGGTCGTACGATACGGTTTTAAACGTTGATTGGTTCCCTCGGGTCGTACGATACGATTTTAAACGTTGATAGGCTCCCTCTGGTCGTACGATACGATTTAAACGTTGATTGGCTCCCTCGGGTCGTACGATACGATTTTAAACGTTGATTGGCTCCCTGGGGTCGTGCGATACGGTTTTAAACGTTGATTGGCTCCCTCTGGTCGTACGATACGGTTTTAAACGTTGATGGGTTCCCTTAACTTCGGTTCCGATTTCTCTATTGTTATGCTTACTCAACCTTTTACAGCTCTCTGACGAAGTGTCTTGGCTCTTGGCAGCAAAACTTTAATAAAATGGATTATATATTATATTGTATTTTGTATTATTATTATTATTACTATTATTATTATTGTTTGCATCATAATTATACTGTTGATGGTTCATGCATGTTCTTACGACAACCAAGGGTTTCCCGCGACAGTATAGCTCTGACAGCAGTTTATCAACAGAGACAAGTTATTTTAATACGCTCCAAAACATAATAGGATAGCAAACACCAAAAGGATGTTTTACTTGTCGTTGAACTTACTGATAGCTCGTATTTTTGTTATTTTTTATTCTTTTAACATTTTTAGGTTTGGAAAGTTGTAATGAAACTAAAGAATCCTGCCGTAAGTAAAACAGAATCTCGTTGATAATAATGAATAACAAACCGTCGGTATATCGTAAATGCTGTAATGTTTGTAGTACTATTGGACCCTCTTGAGGGGTAATTTGTTAGAGGGGCCGGGGGGGGGGCTTGTTTAAAAATTG
>JAOBRD020805974.1:0-13481 GCA_027575215.2 Hydrozoanthus sils
TTTTGTCCGAAATTAAATTCGTCCAAAATTTTTTGATGTTAATGTAAGTCATTAGATGTTCAATTTTCACTACAAAACAAGCTAAGCCCAGATTGTACTTTCCTTAGAGTTTTCTATAAAAACAGAAACGCAAAACATGTTAACGTTGTTATGGTAACAATTTAATCTGCAAGAAGTTAACATTTGATCAGTTTAAGTTACCATCAGTTTGTATACAAATAGTTTGAGCTTCTCAGCCAATTAGATAATCCATGGCGAGAGTGTATTATAAAAAAGCTATCAAAACATCTCACGCTTGAGGACGTCCATCAGCTATGACTATGAGTCTGAACAGTTTAGCTCACAGGAACAACTGCTAGTTTATTTTGCTTTTATCTTACACGTGCACAAAAATCGAAAGTCCACGTGAAGTGGTTTTCAGTTCGATTCGGCAACCGTGGTTTCAAACCTAAATGTAAAGATGGCGCGCCAACATAGACGCTGCAAAAAACTCGAAGTGAAGTACGAACAATCGCAACAGCGAAAGAAAAGATAACAAGCTTATACTAGTAGTTCTTAAGAAGAATGAACTGCTGCTTGATTATCGAGGCACGCAAGGGTAAATACTGAATTGTTTGAAAAAAACATGCTGTGAATTCGATCAATATCTGATTGTGTCCGCTGGTTGACAGCGACGCTTTCGTTGCATAAGCTTCCTCTCGAAAGCTAGTTGAAGCTTTCAGATGCTTAATTAATGCTTCCTTGCTTTGAATTTGATGCATTATTCGTACCTTATTTAACCTTTCCTCAAAGACCACTCGCGTCGATCGCACACACTCCAACCGAGTGTTCGAAAAAGGAAACCAACAAACAAACCTTACGCTAGAAGCTGATTAGCCTTAACAGTGGTCGAACCAACCATATATAGAACACCACGCATACCGGAAACAAAAAGCCATGAATTCACTCCCCTATCCCTCCCGCTATCGCTCCGGCAGCAATCAACTTTTTTTAAGAGTAATTGCAATTATGTTTGGATCGCTATGGCTACCATGACATCTTTAGGAGTCAGTCGACCATCCTCATAATTAACAAACGTTAAAAAATACGCACTTAGCAACTCCCTATTTCATCAAGTTGTCAAACAAACTAAAAATCATGTTTATTGCGGTTAAGAGGGGGCTGTGGCGGGCGTTTCTTAAGTTGGACTAAAGCGTGTGTGTGTGTGAAGTTGTTACGAATCAGCTTGCACCAGTTGAACAGCTTTCTAATCAACTACCAATCCACGTAAGTTCTGTTTTTTAGTATTACAGGCGTTTGTCCCATCAGTTTAACTTTAACAAAATACGTATAGTTGTTCCGAAGTTGCTGTTCTTCCACTTATGCATAAATCTTGAGGTCGCATAACTCTATATGTTCAAATCTTTCCGAGGATATTAAAATATAGCTTAAAATGTAAAAAACCAAATATTATACATTTGGAACGTCAGAACTCTGCTTTGCATTATTCGATTTATTGGGCTGTAAAAGCCGCTTTTAGTTCTCCGCCAACTGAAAGTCAAACAAAGGTTTTTAATTTCATTGTTTGGTCGCTTTGTGAGAACAAAAAAATTAGTTCGCTTTCGTTCTCACAAAATTTGTAAACGCACTCAGTTCAGCTATATGCTGACTGTGGGTTAAAATTGTTAAAACAGGATGGCAGAAATCAATTTTGACTCTGATAGGTCGGTAACTTATGATAAATATGATTCGCCCAAGTTAATAACTATGTTCGGTCGTTTTAATCGATTAGCACCCTGCTGGCCAATCATATCATCAAGACTGAAGATTGGCAAATATCGGAACGCCGCACTATAACTCAAGCATCAGAAATGTTATAACTCTGAACAAATTTTGCTTTATAAATGTAAACAAGGCAATACGTGAAAGCCAAGAAATCGTGGTCTACCGAAAAGAGCAAACAAAGAAGTAATTAGTCATGCAAAAATGTCGGAGGTCTCCGAAATTTTTTGTCACATGATTTGCATGAAGTCAATACTTCATAGCACAATCTAGTTTTTGATAAAGCCACGCTAGGGAACTGAACAATTTTCAGCGCCTTAAATTAGCAGTTTAAACATCAAGTAATCAAAAATAGAAACTAAGAAATTAAAGCGGATTTGAGTCATACGGGGGGATTTCCAATCAGTTACAATTTTCCTCATCTTAAAAAGAAAAACAACAGTTGCTAGGCAACATAACATTTAATTTTCATAAAACTCGTTAGGTTTGTAAAGCTAACATCATTTTGCCTCAGTTGCTGGAATTTATCTTTAAAACGTCTGGTTTTATGAGTACGTACGCTTAAGTTTATTAAAAAGTTACCCTCGAGCAAACCGCATCGGGTTATGTAACAAGATCTTTCTGATAAAAACTAAGGGGGAATTCTTTCCATCTTTCGAGTTAGCGCTCTGTTAGATTGCTTTTAAGTAAGCAATTAATTGAGCCCGAATGTTTGTGACGTCTTTAAATTAAAAGTAGAAATATTGTTGTCAAAAATATGACAAAGTGTGAGTTATTTTCCATTTCCCCTCTGATTAAGAACACACCGGAGGTGTACAAAAGAGTGGTCGAGAGCTAAAAAAAAATTAAAAATTCGTAATTCATTGTTCTTTTAAATAAAAGCAAACTCATAAATAAATTAAAAACAAAACCAAACTAATCAAAATATGTTCAGAAAAATACAACAACGAATGAAAACCTGAAAAGAAAGTTATCGATTTTCTTTTTCAGTGTTTTGAGTAGTTAGGGCTAAAAATATGCAACAATTAAAAGCGTGCAAAGAGCGTGCAAGAGCCAGGGTTAAGTAGGGAAAATTATCTACATACTGTGTTTAGTTGCGATGATTAGTTGTCAATTTGATAAGTAACCTCTAATTAATGTTTGTGCACCATAGCTTGATCTGATTGCTACGCCGAGCGTGGGTATCCACAAACAACCAGTGACACCTGTGTATTCTGTTTCCAAATTCTCCCTACTAGAACAATACTTTCAACTTGAAGAGTTCAGGAGAATTTTTCTTTTCGTCAGCAAATTACTGTTTTTGATCAATTTCCTTTTTCTCTTTGACACATGTAGCAAATTTTTTGAGTTGTGTATAGAGAACTTAGGTATCAATAAAAATATAAAAGAGCATCTGTCATCCCCACAGTTATTAGATGTTATCAATATGTAAAATACGAGTTTATCTTAAAGTTAAAATT
Source organism: Hydrozoanthus sils (assembly GCA_027575215.2). Taxonomy (NCBI): domain Eukaryota; kingdom Metazoa; phylum Cnidaria; class Anthozoa; order Zoantharia; family Hydrozoanthidae; genus Hydrozoanthus; species Hydrozoanthus sils. The sequence goes on from JAOBRD020805974.1 coordinate 3,222, forward strand.
TGCTTTAAAAAGAGGATTTAAACCAGGTAACGACGGTTGGTTGCCGGAAATCGATGTTTTCACAGATAACAACAAAATTCGTGAAATACCCTAAACTTGGCGTGCAATTTTGTCTAAGAGATAACTATCAAACTCGTGAGACACGCTAACTAAATTTACGTGCCATTTTGTTTTAAGTGACAACTACAAAACTCGTGAGACACGCTGAATATACGTGCCTTTTCGTTTTAAGAGACAACTACAAAACTCTGAGAAACGCTAAATTTAAGTGCCATTTGTTAAGAGACAACTACGAAGTTCGTGAGACACACTAAATTTAAGTGCCTTTTGTTTTAAGAGATAACTACAAAACTCTGAGACACGCTAAATTTAAGTGCCTTTTTGTTTTAAGAGACAACTACAAAACCCCTGAGACAGCCAAAATTTACGTGCCAGCTGTGGTCCGTGTGTCATACGCGGAACGAGTCAAAGACAACAAATCAAAAGTTATAACACCAGAGTACTTTCATCAAAAACTTTTGTTTACAATTGGTGTTTCCAAATTTTAAATTTAGCCACGTTTTAGTGCAGCCGGCATTGAATCGGCTCCCTCGATCAGCACAGCCAGCAGTTCATAGCCGCGTGAAGCGACAAAGACGCTCTTGTACGGTATTAATGGAGCCAACAGCTGCTGGGTGAAAAAATAAATTCAGCAAACACGCCCTTACAAAATTTCAACTTCTATATAGGTCTTCTTTATTTGGCAATATTGTCTTTTTTTTTTCTTTATTTGTTTTGTTTTTGACAAACTATGTTGGCTTTTCCCACTAATTTTAAGAAATAATTCCTCGCCTTTCTTTTAACCCCCCCCCGTTCAATTTACATCCTCCCCCCATTCAATGCACACACAAAAAGGAACATACAACACCAAAGGAAGTTAGTCAAGCGGTTTCCGAGCTAACACCGGTCGATTTGCCGATTTGGCATCGGAGATAGAAAAGATTATCACGATGAAGAGTAGTTTGAAAAGTTCTATAAAATAACTCTACAAGTACAAGTGTAGGTTGACGCAAGGATATCATCAAGACTGTTTAAAAGAGACAATTTTCGGGTTCTTGCACATTTTCATTTAATAGAGGAAACATACGTAAGACTAGATCACGTTACATGACGTCCATAGGGTGCGCCCTTTTTTTTGATTGATTCGCATTGGTTGTTTCAGTGCCCAAAAACTTTACCTTAATATCAGATTGATGCCGTTTGAAGGTCATACCTTGTAGACTAGCCTTGAATAAAAAAAAATATCCCGGCCGAAATGCGTCGGTGTGCATTACATTAAACTTCAGGTGAAAGAGCGATAGAGCTCCGAACAAAAATTACCGAGACACCTAATTAAAAAAACTTAAGCTTCTTGAATTTTAATATCCAGTCAATTAGATGAGTTATTTGGAGTCGAACTCAAAGAATTCTTCCGTAGTATATAATATATTGCTGTAGAACGTATTTTAGTAACACGGTTGATAAGAACAATGTAAACTTAATTAAATAAAGTTATAACACTGATAAAAAATGCATTTCTTTCTCTTTTGGTTGTCTAATAAACATTTTTCCAAAACCTTCTTTAACGGTTTTGTTTGTATAAAAGAAAAAATTGTAAACACAAAAGCGTCCGTTTAATGTAGAAGAAATAGAAAGCAAGGCGTGTAGGTCTTCAGTTCTGATGCCACTACAAATCGTCAAATTTGAACGCTTCAAGCCATACATGCATCTCGCGGTTGGTGGCGGAGATATCACAAAAAACTAGTGTTATTAATTTCCTCTTGTTTTCTAGATTATAGATAATTTTGAGAATAATACTTCCTATGATCCTCAATAGGGTTTGCTACTCCCGATTCATTATTTAAATTACAGCCTAAAAGCTCCACAGGGATTCTCTCATCGTTGAAGTACTCAACACCTTGCGAAGTGGTTTTTGAACGTACCTTGCTTTCATTGTTAAAATAAGCAAAGGTGTCCTGTATTGCTTGTTTGTGATTAAGTTAGAATGTAGTAAATGAGGCATATTATATTTTCGTCAACTAAAAATTGGTCTCAAATCTTTATAAAAACTACAACTAAGTAACTCTTCTTGCTAATTTAAGCAAAAAACATTCAGGTTGGACCAAGCTTCTGTAACACCATTCAACAATGCAATTTTATGCGGTTTTCATCGGCAAGACTCGACAGCTTTTTGTGGTTCAAACCATACAATTGTTTATAGAAGGGTTTTAAAGAAGAAAGACTTGAACTAAAAATGAATCAGACCAAAGCAAATTGTAATAAGGTGAAGTCAATCAAGTTTTTGCTGTCAAAGAAATGAGCTATCTGCGTAACATCTTTATTGTAAGAATATAAATCACTGTAAAACCTGTGGTTAAAATGCCAAAACCGAAATTAAGTGAGCACGCACGGGGGTGTGGTTTGTAAAAGTTGAACAGAAGACAGGCTATCTATTCATTCTTCCTTAGATCCAAACAAAGCAGCCGCATCAAAACAGTGACATTGAGCCTCCGACCAAAGGCAAAACATTTATGTCTTTTTTGTGTAATATATTCTCAATGCTTGTAAACATTAGTACTATCAAAATTAAATGTTTGCGTTTTTAGCAAGAGTTTATGACTTCCCATCGGCTGTCTTTGCTTCAGCATCTTATTTACACACAGGTCGCACTTTGAAGAATATTGAAATTGAATAAACAATGATTGGTCATCTTTTTGAATATGAATCAAACGTGCAACATACTTCGTTCTTTAAACATCAACCAACAAAATCAAACTTTGCGCATGTTCACCTCCCACATACATATATGTATATATACTTTGCGGAGAGTTGAACTAATACTAAAGGATTCGAAAACTGACTACCAAGGTTGATTGAATCAGTTAGAGAGGTCTTGTCGCTCCCAGAAAACCTTCTCTTTCATTGTCAACATTATCACTTCGTTATATTGTACTTGCACCGGAGGTAAGATTGTATGATATGTATTAGTCGATTACTCAATCAACACCGAGCTCTTCTAAGACTTCAAATAGATCGTCTTTCAGATATCATTGAGCTCATATTTTTCAAAGGAAAACAGAGTCAAAGCAATCTTTTAATTGGTAATTCTGAGAGAAACTGAAACATGCATTAATAAAATCCATTTCCTAATCTTTTTTAAAACTGAAGTACATATTAATACAAGTAACAGTATAATTACAGACGTTTCCTTCGACATAAAACGCAATATCCATGAGAATAGAACAAATCAGTCACATTCTTATTCATCTTAGTTGAGATATTTTTCTTGTGTTCTTGTCAGGGTTGTCTCACAAAAGGATTAAAAACTCAAGCCGTTGACAAAAACACCTCCGTTAGAAGTTCGCGTCAAAAGTGAAAAGCAAAGATACATGTAGTTGTTGAGGTGAGTAGACTGTCGGCTTCGAATTTATTAAATTGAGAAGTGTTTTCACGGTGAGGTTAGACAATGACTTTTCAAAAAAGTTATTTTTGGGTTTGCCGTACTTTCATTTCAAACTAACTCGGAGGACCAAAAAAAAAAAAGATTTGACGCATGGCTTGCCTGCTAAAAAGCGGAAAGGCAGGCTTAATAACTGTTTTATAAATCAAAAGAAAAAGGCTTATCCAAATTATATGCATCATTACTCAGACTATATAGACATTGAATAATGCGAAGAGGACAAATGAATCGCAAATAAAATTCTGTGCCGCGTATGTCAAAGAACCGGCGCTTTCTTGTCTGAAGTACGAGTACTGACTACTGACATTGACGGAGAAATCGCATTTTTTAGATTAAAAGAAAAAGTTTACCAAAAACATATGCTTCGTAACTTAAAACTATGGCGATGAAGGATGACAACAAATAATACACAAATGGAGTTTCATGCTGCAAATGTCAAGGAGCGGCCGTTTGATTGGAGTGAACAAAAGTCTACAGGTGCAATTGGTATTGCTAGTGAAAAGAGCCAAGACAGAATTTTGAACTGACACAAATAAGCATGCCCAAACAATTCATCACGAATTGTTTCTTTGAAACTTCGCTGAGTCATGCATTGAGTAACAAGCATTCGCAAGTTGTCTGGTGAATATAAATTATCAATGTTCTAGAAATATATTGTCAAATTAATGAAATGAAAAACTATAAAATGTATTACCGAAATGATATATTGATATTTTAATATCAGTCATAAAAGACTGACAGCAGAAAAAATGGGCTTCTTCGATATAGGCTAGCTCCAAATCACCTCCTGTCGTTTGAAGCTGCAACCGTCACCGCTCAGAAAAAAAATATCAAAGCACAGCTAAAACTGGTTTTTTGCTATTTTGCGCATGAAAAAAGCTTCTTTGAGTTGTTATTTTTTCTTAAAAGAAATTGAAATTTTTATAGTTGGAACGTGTTATTGTTATAAGCGCCCCTTGGCTGCTTCGAATCGCTTTGTTTTGAAAAAATGCTGCTTTAGGTTATTTTTTTCGGAAAATTAAAAACTTCTTGTAATTAGTACGTGTTATAATTGCTCGGCGTCCCCTTCAATTTGGGTTTAACAAATTAAATTAAAGATTATCACCTTTAAGAGATATATGTTCTTCCATATTTCAGTTTTTAATTGTGCGAGTGCATGACCCTGTCTGTGTGAATTCAGACGAAATTTCTCAAGAAAGCTGAGTAGAAAAGCAAGAAAACCTTGCCAGATGAACTGTTTATCCAAAATTGGTATCGTTCTAATTAAGCCTGAATATACTGAGATAAGTGAAAATAGTTATAACAACGGCTTTGGAGAAAAAACTATAGATATAGTGCCTCTTCGACCTAACCCGCAGAAGAGACCAAAATAAAAATCAGAGGGGATTTAGTTGAGTGACTGAGTTGTTTGAGCTCTTGCTCCTTCGAATTCGGGCTAGCTTGCCCGAGTATAAGCAAATATTTTTGAAGGATTAATAGGCATAGTTTCTTTACCTGATATTGTTTGAGGCAAAAAAGATAATATTACAGAAATACAGCTGCTTTTTAGAAAAAACTGACACATTTCGCGTGCGCGCACATTCGCCCACAGTTTTAATTTGATTTATAAAGAAAGTTGTTTTCTTCCCCAATAGCCTGATTCAGCGCATGTTGAAATGAAAAAATTTCTCCGTTTTTGCTTTAATGACAGCGCTTATTTTTTTTTCGATTTTTCAAAGTCCATTCATTGCAATAAATGCATAAGCGGGTTTCCCTGCGACCAGTGCGTTAACACAATTATCAAGACACCGCTTTGGGCTTTGAGTTGTACTCAATCTTTGGTCCAGACCTCAATTAAACTGACACTGACTATAATACAAGAGAATAAGCTTTTTAGCGGAGTTTAGCAGAACCACCCAAAGAATGATAATGTTAAGAACGATCACACCTATAAGGACTAGCGTTCGCCAATCATAGCTTGACTCCGAAATTGAGAATATGTATTAACTTAGCAGTATCGAAAGTCGCGAATGCCAATCATGCTTCCATTTCGAAACGCTAAAGATAAAAAAATCACCAAAATGAAAAACGAAATCAAGCCGAATTGTCTCCTGCGAAACTTTGAGCCTGTTTGATCAAGTATTGGGCTATTTTAGTAGACTGACTGCGGGCGGTTGTTGGGTGTTTTTTTAGCGCAGAAAACTCACAGAGCACGGCGCCGAGTAGTTTCGCCATCTTGGATTTCGTGGTCGTGCGGCACTGGGTGTGAGCGAAATCCAAGATAGCGGCAGTGCTGTGCCCTGCATGTTTCTGCGCTAAAAAACACCCATCCACCTGCAAGCAGTCTAATATCTAAGAAAATCTTTACAATTAAAAACGAAAAAATATAATTTGAAACCTACCTTTTGGCGAACGTTGATTTGGGGAAAATGTTTTAAAGCCGTTTACAGAACAGTTTACCGCAGCTACAACTTTAAGCTTACCTAATCGCGGTAAACCCTGGTCAGTAATAAACAGGAGTCTCGAAAAACACTCTGTTTTTCGGCTGCACCGGCCTAAAACTACTGAAGGAACATGAACAGCCATGAACGAAAATTCAAAAGGTCAACGAAACTTAATTAGTAAAGTTGTTTCGTTTTCTTACAATGTGAGTTGTTAAGGACCGCGACTACTTACTGCCTTGCAGTCTTCTTCATGCAGGCGATATGTAGAATGCGGTCTTGTTCTGCGCGCGGTATCTTGAAAGGATCTGTCATGTGTTTGATGTTTGTGCAATGTTACAAGCCAAGCCTTTGGTATCTCAACGCCAAACATCAAACTCCTTCAAAATAGCTTATTTTGGTGCCGAAACTCAGTTTTTGCAAGGCGAATTATCTCTTAACTCCGAGTTGAATTTGCTAACTTTAGAGCTAACTTAAGTTTCACCAACTTTGAAGTAAATATTAATCATTTGATTAATGCAAGCCACTCTCTTTTCACAAGCAACCGAGCCCAGGGTGCACTGCGGAGGAAACCTTACCTGTACCTGGTTTATTTCGTTTTAGGTTTACAGAGATAGCCAATCAGAGTGCACCTTGATCAAGCAGTGATTATTTGGTCATAGCTAGCTTTATCCATATCACATGACATCTTTCGAAACTGTACCATCTCCTAAACAACTATATAAACAAGAAGAGATCGGATGTATAGTCATTTTATGAAAACTCGAGATGTCCAACAATACAGATAACAGCACAAATACTGCTGGAAGAGTTCTTGAGCCTCAAGAATCGCTAATCTTCCGCATTATTCTAATTGTCTGCGTTCTTCTGGCCGCCTTAGTTGGGAACTTGATTGTCATTAGAGCAATTTGTCGAGTCCAGGGCAGAAAACCCTTAGCTTATATTTTGGTGTTAAACTTGGCAGTTGGAGAGTTTCTGAACGTTGTCTTGTTACCGTTCATTCTTGTCTACGAACACACTCTGGATTGGATTTTTGGAGGGTTCCTTTGCAAGATTGTAAACCCTCTGCAAGTTATGTGTCTGACCAACGTCACTATCACTCTGGCCGCAATTGCTGTGTACCGCTGGCGCGTCTTCACGGCTCCCTATAAGAGAATTCTCTCTCCTCTCCAAACCAAGCTTTTGATTGGCTCAATTTGGTTTATTAGTGCGGTCCTTGCGCTGCCATTGCTGTGGTTACGTCACCTGACACCGAGAGGAGATGGGAGACTGCGCTGCAGTTGGATAACGTATGATTACCGAGGTGTGTACACGATTGTTCACGAAGTTGTGTGCTACGTAATTCCGTTTGTGATCATGGTTGCGGCCTACACATTGGTAGGCTTACGGCTTCAGCAACACATCGTCGTCACAAAACGTAGACAAACATTCGACGGTTCGGCCTCCTTGCAGACTTCTCACGTGGAAATCAACATGATAAGTATCAACGCTAATGGCAACATGCAACAACCTTCTCCGACCCCACCCTCTGATAGAAATCACCGCGAGTCGACGCAGCTCGCTCAGGCATATGCAGAAAACAAGGGAATAGTGGAAATGGAGCACGACCTCATTCGAATGATGTACATCATCGTGTTTAGCTTCATCGTGTGCTACATTCCTTATCAGGTGTTCTTCGTCCTTAACCACCTGGAAATCTGGCAGAAATGGAGACACGGCTCGATTGCAGCCGCTTACTTCGGATGGCTTATTCTGCTCCCGAGCGCGCTTCACCCGTTGATTTATGGCACCAAGAGCAAGTTCTTTGCCAAAGCGTTCTCCAGCTTAATCGCTTGCAAGTGAAAAGACAGAAACGTTACAAGGAAGAATAGGCTCAGCTGGGGTCACGTGATCACGGCTACCTTAAACCAATCAGCTGTGAAAACATGGTATCCGAAAATGGAAAGAACAAGTTGGCATTAATAAAATGGCAAAGTTTTAGCTATTGGCTTAAAATATGTAAAAACTGGCAAGTAGGAGAAAATTTGACAAGTTTTAAGGTTTGTATTACTTGAGAGGAAGCATTGCTCTCTTGTAACATATTCACATACATTTTGCTAAGAAAAATTTTAATTTTATAATTCGCTGTTATTTTTTAAAGTACTTAACGTTGAGGCTTAAAACTATATGCCTTCTAACTAATATTGACTTACCCTTTCCATTTTGTCATAACTAATTAATTTAAAGTGGGTGTGGTCAAATGTGATTGCAAAGGGTCCACTGTAGCGATGGATGATTCAGGTTTTTGTTTTCATTCAGCCATTTCATTCTAAACAGTACTTAGGATACACTCATGTTTGATTATAAACTATTTTAATAAGCATTTAGAATTACAAAGAGCACGTTACAAGGTGGCTTATAGATAGCAAACGAAAAGGAGGGACATTGAGGGGGTTGGTAAGAATATATCGATCCCACTAATGTTATTTTTAGTTTAAGAAAGTCTGTTTTTCTAGATGTCCTCAGAGAGTATACAACTTCTTTTTGAAAGTCGTTTTCATTGGCAAAACGTACCCCAACGCTCTTTGCCCTTATTTCTTCTTTCACACAGCACTCACTAACCACATCAGATCGAGGTCATCCTAAATGAGGACGTCTGGTGAAACACCCTTTCGTTCGAGATCCAATCTATAAATAATAACTTTAGCTGTAGTGGAATCGACTTAAACCAAGGCTTGGACTGTGAGCGTCCCTTTCTGTTCCCCTATGTTCGCTTGAAGAAATTTTTTTTTTCTCTTGGAAAACAATGCCTTATATGGCCACACAGAACCCTGTAATCTGATTGACTGCTGGTGTGCAGGACCATCTGGTAACAACCACAGGATTTACAAACTTTTTCCTTTAATATCGTTATATTTTGTTTCGCTGTCTTCAAAACGATTAGAAAACTCTATACGATAAATTTAAAAACTTACTTACCTCATTCACCCGGTCTTGAAAATCTGAAGTCTCGGCGATGTGGTTATCAAGCCCTCTGTCTGATATTTCCAAAAAGACCTCGCTATCGGGTAATAAGTGTTACATAACACAATTGAACAAGTGAAATAATTGTTTTAAAAACTGAAAAATTGAATATCATGCATGGAGCCGACATATAGTATTCCCCTTAAACAAACAAACTTCCAAAAAGAAACGAAGGAAAATAATAGTTCTGAAACAAACAGTGAAAAGCAGGGTTCTTGGCTTTTTACCGGAATCATTTGTAAAACCGTTTCTTTTAAGTTTTGCTTCTGCAGATGGACTTCATATATCTTCAGCCACTGAATATTATTATTGCTGAATAGACACAAAATAATGGTCACGAAAGTGTTTTAAATTTTTAATGACTGAAAGCGATTACACGGTTGAATAAAAGAAAGTATCACTTTAGGGAAAAACGTATTTAGCCTAGACCGTACCGAACATTTTGAGCTAATATTACAAAATGTTAAGTCTTCAAATACTAAGGCATAAGCCAGTTCGGAATTTCGGAAATACATGCGCGTATCGGGATGAAAATCAAAATGTAAAATTCATGAAACTTAAACAAAGGAACACAATGAACGAGGATCGGAGTTTTTATTGCTTCTTTCTTAAGTTTGATGAACTGATTTTATTTTATCCCGAAGCGCGCACGTGTTTCTAAAACTTCGAACTTAATAGATCAATCTCGTTCCCAGATCCCAAGTTTCTTATGGCCAGCGCCAATAAGGAACATGGGCTCTCGGAACGAGATTGCTCCGAACTGCCTTACTGGAAAGATAGGATTCTCTTTAAAAACGAGAATTTTAAAGCTTCGTTCTTAAAACTTTCGTCCCGGTTAAATTACGCGAGGCGTGTTTTATAAAGTTGTATTCATACCTATGTAGCAAAACTTCGAGCTTAAAAGCTCCATAGTGACACGTGATAAGCGCGTAGAGTTAATCAAGCGAATAGCTAAATTCAACTTGTGTGACATAGTTCTCGGTGCTTAATAAAGTTCCTCTGAGACATCATGTTTCCAAACTGTTGCCCGAAGCACTCGTGTTAATTTTTTCATCCTAAAACCCTAAAAGGAGGTTTTTTCTCATATTACTTTGTTTTTAAAAACCTTTAATATATAAAGAATGCTAGGCTGAGAATCGGCCAAAATTTAGGATATAAGAATTAAAAAACTGAAAGCCAAAATGACGTTTGTGAAACATATTTAGTACAATATTTCGACTGGCCATGCAAGTCTTCATCAGGTACAAATTAAAACCTGGTTAAGACTACCAGTACGGCCAGTCGATATATCAGTCCCGGCGGAACAAAAATGATATTGGCGCGGCTGTGATATTGGGGGGGGGGGGGGGGGGGGGGTGT
>JAOBRD020806081.1:0-13481 GCA_027575215.2 Hydrozoanthus sils
TAATATCTGATCACCTGTATACGAAGGGCCAGAGGAAAAGGTAAGGGGCATAATATCTGATCACCTGTATACGAAGGACAAGAGGAAAAGGTAAGGGGGCATAATATCTGATCACCTGTATACGAAGGGCCTGAGGAAGACAGGTAATGTAAGGGGTTGCTAGGGCAACAAGCAAGGGGAAAAACAAGTTATCAAGAGCATGCAAGAGTAACCACTACTTTAAAAATGTCAAGTATTCTGGTGGCATTACACAAGAAACATGTTTTATTTTTCTATACGTTAACTGAAATTAAATCACTTACTGGAAAAAATTCTACACAAGTACGACGTTTCGGCCGTCTCACACGGCCTTAATTCTTGCAGTTTTTTGCCGGCTCAGCTTGGATCACGCAAGTGTCACGTGATTGGTGATCCGGTACGTCCTGAAAAACTCGGTCCCACGTGTGCGACAACACAAACTGCGGACCACCTTTTTTATCGAGTGAAGGACCCTCAACTCTTTCCACACTTTATTTTTATTAAGATACATTCTGCCTGGTGAGTATATTACAATATTGAACAGAGAGATACGAGTACTATTGGAAAAAAGCACGTTAGATTTCTAGGACATTGCCGCACTCTAAACTTAACAAATTTCCATAATTCCATAAACGAGAAAAAGCCGACAGCCGCACTGTTATAATAATAGGTTATAACTGTCCATAGATGAATGAAGGTACTTGTTCAAGGCTGAATCGCTTCAAGGGGCAAAACCCTAACGTCCGGCCTAAAGATAGACTACGCATTGCCGCTGATATTGTTGTAGTCATTTGGATTTTTAAAAGGCGCTGCTTAGAAGAGAGAGCCTGTTATATACGTACATACCATAAGTTTAAAGCAGCGCCCAAAAAAGTAACCGCAAACTGTTACAGTTCCCGCATGGTCATAATCGTATAAAGAATGGCTTTAAACGACTCAGTATTCACTGAACGTAATATAGTGAAGGTTCCTCCATATTTATACATTCCATAGAACCTTGTCTGGTATAAACCTGTCGTACACAGTTACCTAGTCAAAGATACGAAAATATTATGTTCCTATTGTTGTACCATACAGAGGTACAATTTCCGCATACTATATTAAGCAACATCGTTGAACTTCCTTTTTTGATCGCTATTCGAACAAGATGAGGAAAAGTAGATACTATCTGCTTTCATCAAGAATGTAAATTGTCAAATCCAATGACAATACGACGTTAATTCGTAGAACTGTGCTATTGTTTCCCCAGTTATGATATCGGCTTTTTATTTGTATCGTTCTTGAAGGCAAACAGTGCAATAGCAGGCGACTTGCTAGAACTCAGGCCTAATCAAAACATCGTTTCCATCAGGCATTGTGGTCACACGTAAACGTTTCTTGAAGCACCAGCTCTCCAAGCGAGATACGCCTTCATTGATTGGTAGCATGTACTGTACTGATCCTAGAAAGAGAACAGATATCACAATAGCATGTACTGTACTGATCCTAGAGAGAGAACAGATATCACAATAGCATGAGGCCAAAGTAACTAAACTATATGTATATTAACGAAGTCAATTTTGCTTTGTTTCTAACTGCAGCTGCAGCTCCAAATGAAATGGCTTCCATACCGTGTTGCGAACCATGACGGTCCTCTGAGCTCGTAAATAGCGCACTGTTTGGAAGATGTCTATTGTGTCTTCAGTTTCCAGCCTCTCGACACTCAGAGCAACAGCCAAGAAAACGCCAGTGCGACCAACACCATCACTGCAAAGCAACAACAAAAAATCGCCAGTTAAGCTAACGTAACAAGCTGTAGAGATTGATCGCTCTCTGTATCCAGATCGTTGATCTCTGCGTACTCACGTAAATTCAGAAATTCAAAATATTCTTACAAACATGTGCTGGTTTTATCCTTCAAAGATCCCGTTCTCCTTACAAAACAAGTCCAGTGTAGCACGGATAATAAACTCTCTGGATTACAAACTTGTCCTTCTGCTCTCTCACTTAAACCTATCCTAACAAAAATTAAGTTTGTTCTATGTTCTCAAATGTCACTGCCTCTCTTCTGTTTGGCTGTTAGAAAAACAACAAACAATTCTCTTGCTCGTATCCAATTTCTCATAAAGCTACCGAAACTACTCGACTTAATGCAAGTAAGTATACTTGGAAAATGATAAATGAAATATTTACTCTAAAACCAACTAAGAAGATTGTGCGCCAGACGTACAAACTCTAACTTTAGCTGCGTCCATGTTGTATCTAGTCATGTGATAAGTAGTTCTGGTACCCAAGTTGCTCACCTACAGTGTACTATGACTGGTCCACTTGGCCCGCTTGGCCGCTGTATTTTCTGCACCTGGTCGTTAACATAAACAAGACCTGTGGTACTGGGAAGGTTTCCCTCTTCAGGCCACGCCCGGTACTGGAAATGGTACAGCAGCAAGGCGTCTGGATTCTGGGGTTCAACTTAGGAGGTTAGTAACCTTAACTGGCCAACTACAAAGAGCAGTCAGTGTCCGGTGTGTGGTATTGGATGATGACTAAGAATAGAAAGCCAAGTAAAAATGTCTGTTTTGGGGAATTTGTTTCTGCATTGAATCTTGGAAGCAGGTTTTTAATTTGACTCCGGAGGTACGTTTGTCTCTAGAGGGGCTTATCTGACGTTGGGAATTAGAACAAATTGGAAAATCACAAACTGTTCTTACCCCGTGATATTTCACTTTGAAGACCCTCTCAGTGTGATTGTCAAGCTCTTCTTCATTGATCTTGGTGACCCAAATCTTTCCAAACCTTGCTGAGCCAACATTGGGCCAATACTGGTAGCACTGCTCCTGGAAAGGACAATATTCACGAGTGGAAGCATCTGGTACGAGCTACATAAGTGGACACTAATGCATGTTACTCCTATATAATAGTAATGGAGATGAAAATGGTAATAATGATGACGAAATGAATTCTGCATACCAATTCATTATCCTTGAGGTCCGTTAGCATGACTATAGTGTTGCATCTCTGCTCCCAAACCATTCTCCAGAAATCGCCCGCTGTGTTTTTCAGAGGTCCTTGTGTGGCGATATAAGCTTTGCCTTCGTTGTATCCCTAAATACGTGTATTTAAAGCACATTCTCTTCTTAACTTTGGCAAAAACATTTACTAGTTATACAACATAGAGAAAAACATCTTGCAGAGATTTTTTAAACTTGAGATTTTTAGAAAAAAAAGGCGGTTTACGGTAATGAGTTATTTCTTCTGAAGTAACTTCCGTTTAAAAAACAGGACAACATTATTTATCGAACAAAACATGTTTCGATATCTTATGACCCATAAAAAAATTTTGTCCTGTCACTTAAATGTATTTTAAGTCTGCTTCCTCTTACGCTCTTTTAAAAAAGACTTTCATAAAGTTTAAGGTATTAGAGATGCCAAAGAAAGTTAGCAGAAAAGAGTTTAATCAAGCACGTACATCTACATAGCTAGCATTGATGTAATCTGAGCTGCTGATATCAGGTAAAACACTCAGTCTCACTCTGTTGTGTTCATCTGCAGGCAGTAAAAGAAAGTATCTGTCGTTAGTAAAAGATGTGTAAATAAATACTGTTCATGAATAGCAGCCGAGACAAAGAGACAAATACCGGTCTATAATCATTAACATCCCCCAAGGGGGAAGCGAACAGCGGTGGATATTCATATCTAGTGTAAGGCATAGACTTTCATATCTTCAAAGAAACAATACAATACAACTATTCCTATTCTTAGCGGGCGCTTCCATACCGCGACGTTTCAAAATCAACTAATAGTATTTGTGGTGGATATTTCGCGAGACGCAAAGCAGCGAGGTAAATATCTATTGCTAGGCACCAACATTGAGGGGGACAATCGTTTTAGTATATTCCAAATCAGTCGAATAAATTCAGGTGAGAATGGTGAATGCCAAGTTTGAACCAAATTTATCAATTTAAAATTTTCAAACGCAAGTAAGAAAAGCCCGCGCTCACTCTTATCGTTGTAGTTTTTCTTGAAATTTCAGGGTAAAACAACTTTCATCCCTACTTGTGAATACATACATCCCAAATTTAGTGGGCCTTCTTTTGTGTTTATATTTAAAGGGAATGGCTGAATCATTTATTTTGTGAATTTCCTCTGCCAAGATTGTCGCGAAACAAGTCGCCATTTTGACAAGTATCCTTGGATATTTACCGTTTGAGGAACCACAGCGTGCGAAAAAAAGTTATTCAATGATTTAGTATGCATTAATCTTGGATATCACGAGTTATGGGAGCCAACCAGCGCACGTGAATATAGATATCGGTTTCTTTGGTAAATACTAATAACAGAAAATGAGATGAATACAATTCGGCCAACAGCAAGGACACGGCAAAACGTAACCATAGAGTAAATGTCGCTGAAACTTACATTTATTTATTTCGTCAGAGAAACTAAGAACTTCAACTTGACTTGAGTCACCAAATTGCTCTGGGGCCAAACAAGCTAATACAAGGCCAATTTACTTAGCTTTTTGTGTCGCTAACATATGAGAATAGTGTATCAAAGTATTTTGTTGGTATAAAAGTTTATGTTAAGAGTTGAAGTTAAGTTAAGCAAAAGCAGTTTGTTTGGCCGTGGCCGCACCAGTATTAACTTACATGGTAGAACATTAGGACAACGATTCTTCACAACATTGTCTGAGTTTGTTGCTGAACTACACAAAGGATATCCATAAACGTCATCCTGCAAATTCTAATTGAGAAATAAGTTAGATTTGTTGTCAAAGCCAAAATATTCCCAAGGTTAACTCGTGCAAGCCTTGATACACCGGACCTTTTTTATCTGAGTACAATTAATCAATGCCGACGAAGACAACGCGATTTTAATATCACGCCTCACCTCAAACTCGCAGGCTCGTTTCACGTTTGTCTCAGTGTCCTGCGGGTCCGGAGCAAGGAGTCGGCCACTAAGCTCTACAGACGTAATTTCCGTCCTGCCGCAGATTGACGCATCACGTAGCACGTCATAGATGAATCGATACTGCTCCTGTTAGGGTAGTGCACGAAGTCGCTTTTATTCTGGGCTAAAATAATATGATACGGTTCTTTTTACCTTTTCAATATAAAGTTTCTCTAGCAAACCATAAGTGACAACATCAAAACCTCTTCGAACAGAGTCATTTAGTACCTTTTAACAGCTTTTTTGTTTTTATCAAGGTTAGTGCCCCGCATGGGACTCTATGTCTCGTTCGCACTGACCCTTTTGGCGTATATCTATCTTTTCTTCCTCTAAGTAACATTTCACAATTTTAAGTTAGACAAGAATTTCTCTCTCAAATAAGTTGTACAAGAACCTCGTACACAGGTTTCCAAGTCTTGCCTTCAAATTCGAAATATCAAGCTTAGCTAGCTACCAATTATTTTTGCTTTTTTCCCCGTTTTTTGCTTGCATGAATGATAAATGAACGAGCTTTTAAACGGTGTTACTTTGTAAAGCAGTTTACCTCGTTTTGAATCATGCGGTTTCTTTGTCCTCTTACAAGTGCCACAAAACTAAAAACATCCACCATCCCCTCCGTTTCCAACTGATCTATCATTGCATCAATGACAATGAATGTTCCCGTACGGCCAATTCCGGAACTAAAGGAGAAATGTAGAAAACCTTGAGCGGAACGTAAAGACCATATCAGTGTTTTAGTTCCTTTTATGAGACTGGCTGTGTAATCACTCATACTGAATTAGTAAGGGCTATATTTCAACGAGAAACAATGTAATTACGTAACCTTAGATTGATGAACAATGTTCAAAGCAGTTACAGATCCCAAACCTACCTACAATGGACAACTATGGGGCCCGGGTTTAGAGGCATCAAAGTCTTGAACTTGTGATGAAAAAGAAGAAAAGAAGCTGTGCTTAGGGGAATCCGCTGGTCAGGCCAGTTTGTGTACTGCATCTGCATTATCTCTCGTTTCTCCATGCAGTTAGGGTCTGTAGACTGAAGTAATGGAAACTGTGAGTCCTTCACACAAGAAACAGACAACATCAACAACAACAACAAACTTTTTTATTTTTGACACACAAAAATGTAACATGCCGCATCTCCTGCGTATAGCCTAGCTAGTCGAGACAGGTAGTGCGAAAAGGACGTGAACCAAAAAAGCTATTTACAAAATAGAGATACAATTTCCTTGAGATATATTTTTATATTAATGTTCTAGATTATTCTCGCTATAATTTCAAACACAACTTGTGGCTTTACTTCTTATTCTCAATCCTTGCCCACTGGTTCCTTGTCGTTTCTTAAATGTGGATTTGTCTCCTACTTTTGACTTCCTTTAATCCTTTATCAATGTAAAAACACTTGTGAGGTAATATTTGCACTACATACGTGTTCTGCGTCGCATCTCAGCCTGTTATATGACTGGTTTCTCATAGAGATTTGTTTGGCGATGTTCAGTTAAACAGAGTAGTTTGTGTAACTGAAGTTTAGAACAGTTGAATTTCTTTGTTGTGTCTTATATCGCTCAGCTTACGAAAGAATGGGTCAGTATTCTACAGTATATTCCTATACTAACGCTTACCCAGACAATAAATTTCCTTATAACGAAATCTGACAATATTGTAGTGGATACTGGAGAAACAGCCAGTAGACCGTATTCTAACGGACCGTTGTTCGGCCAGTATTGGTCACAGCTTGGTCTATCCTGGTGATAAATGTTAATACTATGTAAGTCTGGTGTTTTCAATCAATAGAAAACTTAGTCCACAGTACTAGTTTAGGGTGTTTCGAATATCACAACTTTCTATGATTTTCCTCATCAAAAACTATTATCACGAATCACAGGGTTTATATATGAGTATGAGGGATTCAAGCAATTCTAAAAGACAACCAAATTTGCGCGATGGGTTGTGAGCAGTGAGTTACGAGTAAGACTCATTTCTTGATATGAAGTCGTGTGACTCTAACGTTTCATAAAAATCTATCTCAGCTTACTGGAAGTCTTTGCTACTTTATCTAACCAATTTGACATACTGCGGGTAAAAACACATTTATTAGAAGAAAAGTTTGTTCTTATCAGCTGATTGAGCTACAATCTAGGTAGTGAAACTCATGACTACTGATATTGGTGCCTATGGAGTACAAACCTGTGTGTTCTGAGCATCGTCTAGCAATATCACTACACGGCACTCTTGTTCCCAAATCATCCGCCAGAAATCTGTAGTTGTCTCTCTTAGCGGACCTTGAGACAAAAAGGAAGATCATAGGAACACAGAAAGAAAGCATTGAACTAAAAATATATAACCAAGACAACTCTTCCCCTCTCTTATTGAAGTATTTTAGAAACATGAATGAGACATGTATGCATGGCATTAATATGAGATTTAGATTCTTGTATAAGAGAGTCAACTGTCCAGGAATAATCTAAATCAAGGCACAGTTTATACTGTATATCATATAAACACAATAAGTTGCAGGATTTTTCAAACAAAAATACAAAAATACTTCTATAAAAAAGAACTATTGCACCACTAAACACAAAGGCTAATAAACCATCATCGTCAAAAATTACCTTTACTATTAACTTTGTTTTACGACAACTAGATTAGTCAGTCTATACTAAATACTAAATATCTTAATCAATAAAGTTAAGAGAGCAAAAATATAGTAATACAGTTCAAGGTTTAAGTCATAACGACTTTGCGGTATCCCTCGATGCCATTACGAACAAAAAATATTTACAATGCAAATGGTGCCAAGATAAACAACTTTCTCCTTCATAATCAAAGTTATGTCGACATGCAGTACAAGAATTTAAATTACTGAGCTATTGTTTATCCTCACACTTAACTCGGCGCCATTTGTATTGTAAATATTCTATTCTTGGTAATGGCATCGAGAGGAGCACTTTATTCTTAAATCGGAAGGTAAATAACCTCATTATAGCCTTTTTCTCCTCTTCTGTGTGTGTTATTTATGTTTTGTAAATATATTCTGACTGATCCGCCCCGACTAGCTGGGCTATTTGCGGATCAATCTGTAACAAAAAAAAATGTGAATATTGAACTATTGATATCATAATAAAGTTGAAGTTGAAGTTGAAGAGGATCACAAAACTATATTTATATTAAAAATCTTTTTTTCTAAAAATAATCACTGTTCTTTGCAAGGGAGACGTCTCTTACTTTGGGTGGCAATATATCTTGCTGGGAAGTTGTACCCCTGCAAATAGAAAATCTCTAGTTATCTGGATTGCATTGTGAAGAACGGATATAAAGTTTGTATAAGAAATCACAAGACGTTGGTAATTGTAGGATTTTATCCTGATTTCGTTCTTATCAAAAACAAGGTAAAGATATCAAACTTGTTACAGTTTATCTTAACTTAGATGGTAAATGATGAATTAGACCTAGTTGATTACAAAAATACAAATACAGAGGATCAAACTGACTAAAGCGTTTGTTCATTACTATAATGTCATCAAAAAGTGCAATCCCAGTACTTACACTGATGTAGTTCGCATTAATATAGTCCGAGCCCGGGGTACCACGGCAGTGCTTTAGCAAAACTCGTGTTTTATCGTCTTCAAAAAGAAGTCAAATGAAAACAAAATTAAATAAAATTACTAAACAACCACAAAAAAGTATTAGTACAAAAATGTCATGTTTACTTTGATAGTTAAACAGAAAAAGAATGCAAGTTTATAACGGTTAGAGCTGCACCCTCTCAGCACTACTGTGGGTCAGCTGGTTAGAAATCGAGTATTTCGCCTTTTTGTTGTTTGAGGCTCATTTCCCCTATTTATTGTTTGTAGTAGCAACGCAAGGATACAAACAAAATAGATTTGGCTTATATGCGGTAACTGAGAAACCTGTAAAATGTGTACTTACATGCTAGAACATTTGGGAAACGGTTTTTGTGTTTGTTGTAGGACGCCAAGCTGGCTTCACAATTCGCTTTAGTTGTTTCAAGTACCTCGAGGGACTAGACAAGAAAAACGGCATTTTTAGGTGAAATTGTACTAACAACATCATACTGAAAGATGGCTCGAGAATTCTTGGTTTATATCACGGGGAACCAGACTCTGCCTGGACGTGTAAAATCACCAAGTGAAAGCATGATGAAAAATCTTTATAAGTGAGTATTGTTTCCGAAACGTTTAAATGTCTGCTGAGCCAGGTGAATGTCTAAGTCGGTAGCTTCAGCGAAAACAAAAACGATACTCAAAAGCGAAGACATCAGCTGCTCCTCGTCCCTCACTTATCCTATTTCCCATGCTGTTCTTTCAGATTATTTACTCGAATAGACAGAAAAACTCCCCCATTACTCTTCAAACATTGCTTACATCAAGTGCATCTGTCATTTTGGGTCAATCGAGCAAGATAGTACCTCCTATCCGAAAGTTTAACGCTAACTAACATATAGAAATGGTTAAATACTCAGTGTAGAAACTAATCTGAAGAAACATAAAGGGCGTGATGGAATGAAGCAAAAATTACGTTCAAATACTCCTAAAAAGATACACTTCACCTTGAACTCTTCTTGGAAGAAGCTGTTGTTGTCGGCATGACCCAGCCTGCAGTGTTCAGCAAGATCTGCTACGGCGACCGGCTGACTGTTCTTGTCATGAAAATTTGTCATTGGAACTATAACAGTATAGTAGAGAACCATTGAGAACAAAAGGTTATCTTAATGGCAGACAACATAAGCAATTTAATCATCAGTTTGTTGTATGCCATGAGCCCGAAAAAAGAAATTCTATTCAACCTATGAATTCGTGTACTGGTTAAATGTAAAATGCCGAAATACTCCAGGTTTTAAGTTCCTACACGAAACTGAAGATAAAGTTGAGGTTCATGCCAAGTTATTTTGCAAGCATTTTTTTTGAAAGTGCAAACAAATATCTTTTCCCTTCACGTTATGGGACAGAAGATGTGAACCAAGGGTATACACAGTTCTTGATTGTTTTGATATTCGCTAGTACCCTTGGTTAGTCGGAGAACCCAAGGTTTTACAGCCTAAATGCTACATATGTTCTCCAAGGGCCTACGGTTTACTCGAAAAGACACGAACATCTAACAGCTTGGATACGTTAGAGCAAAGAATCACCTTCTGCTCAGTTATTCTAACACCTTAAGTAAAGGTTCGGCACCGGTTTTCCAGAGATCCCCCCACCCCCTTAAAAAAGATGTAATTAATTAGCACGAATTCCCTATGACACCGGGCCTCCCGCATGGCAGACTGGCGCTATTTTGGCTAACCAGGGGCCAGTTGTTCGAAAGCCGATTAACTTTAAACCAGAGTTAACTCTAAACAAAATCTATTGGTTATCATGATAACTAACCCTCCATTAGGGCTAGTCGTCTTTTGAACAACTCGGCCCTGCAGGCGATTAGATAAATCAAACCAGGTCAGACATTAGTAAACTGCTAGTGAAACTACTCACTTTCGTCCTTCGTTGCGCTCTTCCTTGCTGATCGCCTGTTAACACCCAATCAGTGTGACAGTTATTATTAAAAGGTAAATCCTTAGGTTCTTAAACAACACATGAATGGAGGTATGGAAACTTTTATATTTATGAAGTTTTCCATCTAAGAAAAAATTAACGTTCGCATCGATTGTGGTTTCATCCGTGGGTATCCGTGCCTGCTTCAAGGTCTTATATTGTATTTTCATTGCAAGTGTAACCCTGTTGATCTTTTCTCTTTACACAATGTATCACGTTAAGACAACGTTTGAAGTTTGAAGAAAAGTAGTTACTTGTCTGGAAATTCTGTTCTAGCACATTCGGATTTAGTTTGAGTTTTAGGGTTCTTTATTTTTCTTTCATAAAATATAATCAACACACCAACGCAAAATAGTTTTAACAAACAATGACATTGCCAAAATGCCGATGGCCTTACCTGAGCAGAATAATAACAAGAGTAACGATCAACAAAAAAATGATGACTGCTAAACCACACAGCAGCCACGGCAGCTTGGACAAGTACGGGTCCTTTGCCTTGGTTACTGTGAAGTATAAGAAAGTAATCATGATTTGCTCTTACTGTCTTGAAACAGAAGTGTGCTCAGGTCGCAATCTTGTTATAATCGTGAAAGTACATAATCAATTTTTGTTAATTACAAGCCAGAACAGTACAGAACAAGTTTTTACTCATATCAGTTTCTTCTACCTACCTTCAACCAGATGATCTGACGAGAGATGTTGTATTGTAAGACCCTCGGTGATGCGACCGGGAAAAGAAGTAAACGCTTGGACCTGATTAAAAGAGCCACCAATGTTAAAAAGTTTGTCCAACCAAACTATGTTCAGGTTACTCCACTTGGCAAATACCCAAAAACATTATCTATTCATTCCAACATTAAGGATCGAAACTCAATCCAAGTCGAAATTAACTCGAGGTTAAGCCTTTCTATCCCCCACCCCTCCCCCCTCCCTGTCATACCGTTATCTTGTATTCAACAGTTTCGTCGGGTATTATGAACTGGAACTTGATGTATTTGTCTCCCTTCGGAGGCTCCACAATAAATGATCTCCAAATGCCATCCATACGGGTAAGAACGACAACATATTTTCTGATGACGCCATTTGGGTGCTCTGGCTTGTTCCAACCGATCTCTAGACTAGTTCCAACTTTTTCTATCACCGCAAGACCCAGAGGCACACTAGGTGCTGGGAAAATAGACAAACTGTTAATCAAATTGTGTCTGCTGAGAAGAGCGTCGTGAACTTAGAAGTTGTGTCGAAATATTTGGTCTCAGAATTTTCTGATAATGGTCCAGAAAATGGACAAAAAATTAAGTATGTGACAGGGTGACATCTGATAGTACGCACCAAAAACTCTAACCAATAATCTAAAGGGCATCTTTGACACAATATAAAGCAATCTGACTGCAAAGACATTGACGTTTACAAAAAATTGCATTCGAGACACCTACGGGTTGAGCTTATTAATGAGATACTGACATCAGAAAAAAACATATAGGGCAACTAGAAAATTGTAACACAATCAAGAGTAAGTTAATGCCAAGAAAACACGAAACAATTGTTATACCGTCTTCAGGCATCCTGATTTCAACCGGCACGGAAAACGGCCCCCAAAAGCTGTTGTTTGTTTCCTCCCGAACTGTAAAAGCATATTTCTTGTGTGGCGTCAAACCACTGATTCCAACTCGTCTTTGCCTGTTGGCCACGACTATCTTGTGTCCTTCTTGAACTAAAAGAGCCAAACTATCCGAGGCCGTCTTACTAACTGACCACTTCACCATAAATCTGGTAATGCTGCCTTTGATCACGGTTGGCACCTGCCAGCTGATTTGAACGCTTCTTGACGAGGTTGTCTTGACGTGGACGTCAGTTGGCCGACCGGGCTCTGAAAAGCATCAAAATACATTTTAGGAACTACGTTTCCAGCTAAATACAAGGAAACACTTTGGTCATCACAAAATAGAATAGGGTAAGCAAAATGCACCTTAACGTCTTGGGTTGTAAAATCAACGTACCTATTTGACTACCCTTTTAAAATAGTTGTCGTGAAGGGAATTTTAAGGGAAAAAAATGATAAAGAAGCCGCACAAGAACTAAAAAAAGCTAGCAGTGTTTGCGCAGAATGAAAAATTTTAGAATAAGACAGCATAAATTTTCATTCTTTTGAAAATACATCAAACATGACTTGATAAACAAAAAACGGTATTTAACGTCTCAACGAGTCCACGCAAGATGATAAGACCCAGACCCTTTCTTGGTCAGTGCAGCAACCCTGATGATGTACTCCACACTTGACTCCAACTTTGAAATCTTTACAAAGCAAAAGATGCTTCTATTAAAAAAAGAGTTTAAAAGATGACATACTACTACTACTACTACTACTATTACTGCTGCTACTGTTATTTTTAAAAGTAACCGAGAATACTCGATAGATCTTACCATCTTTTATCGTTTTGCCAATGACTTGGTCACTGTATGGTCCAGACCCTTTCTTGGTCAGTGCAGCAACCCTGATGATGTACTCCACACTTGACTCCAACTTTGAAATCTTTAAACTGGTAGCAGTTGCATTCACGACCCGAGTTTTTCCAGTATTGGAGTAAAACGGCGATTTCTTCTTGTAATTCACTTGATAGCCAACCAACACACCGTGGATGTTCTGCGAGGGAACTGGGAGCCACTGTATCTCGATGACATGGGGAGAGGTCCGTACTATCTTGATCCTTTGGGGTGACTGACTAGGAACTAAATAAATGTAAAATGATACCAGCTTCGATAACTCTTGGTGTAAAGTCCAATGATTCACATTGTTGGTCTCATGAGTGTCTCTGCACGTAATCTTGATAGAATTTATCACTAGCATTATGTCGAATCATTATGTGTCGAGGTTACTGTTAGCGTTAAAGTCCCTATCAAGCTTATTTTCTTAAGTCCCAGATGAAAAGTAGAACCCTTTAATAATAGTAATTTTCGAAAATAAAACCTTTTCTCGCCGTTCCTGTTACATTTT
>JAOBRD020806186.1:0-13478 GCA_027575215.2 Hydrozoanthus sils
GCGGCCCACGCCCCCCCCCCCCCCTCCCTGCCCATAAAAAATGAATGGTCCCTTAGTTTAGCGCATGGCCGTTTATATAGTGTTATTGGCAGACGTTTTACAAAGATTGAAAAAGTTTGCTGAGCGACATCGGAAGCGCGAGCTTTGTCCATCGATTTTTTCACTTCTCAAATTGCCGGAAACGTACTAATTTATTAGAGCCAAACACATTTACTCGAGGTCCAGTGTCAGTGATCTAATGAAGGAAGGGATTTCACGATTATTGTAGCACTTTTGATGGCCAAAACAGTAGATCGAGTTACTTTCCATAAAAGAGCTAATTATATTTTTAAAATGCGTGAGAAATACTCGTTTGAGCGTTATTACATCGAAATGCGTGAGAACCACACTCAAGTGCGTGAGACTGGAGAGCTTCTGTAACGCTAGTACATCTTTATTTTCTTGAATGGACCTGAACACACAATCTAGTGAGCACATTCGCTTGAACTAGTTATCCGTCGAAAATTTCCCGTTCCAATCTACCCAGTCTTGCCACACTAATATGTACCCACTAACAGAAACACGACCAAAGGTAAAGAGTTTAAGAAAAGGATTCAAACTAGTTTTAAAATACTTTATTTTTAAAATGCCATTTATCAATCATTTATTCGCCTAAATATTTGTCAAAACTCCACCAGGTCGTAAGGGAGGTCAGTAATTTTTCACCAAGGTTCATCAAAATTTGATCAGGTTTTCTTCCAGAGTTGATCAGGGGTCAGGCTGGCCAAAATCTCACCAGGTTGGGGAAAATAGGCGACAAGCTGTTGGGTTTAAAATTATATAGGGGTGTTTTCTGTACTTTCGGCCTGATTCCAAATCAGTTTCAACGGAATTATTGTGCTTCATTAATTAGAAAGTAATTGCTATTGTATATTCTCTGAGGATAAGGCAAACACTTAGTTATTCACAGCTAAATCCCAACCGTGCTGAACGGAACAGGCTGAAATCTTTTGTTCTGAACCTTAGGCTTAATATTCCCCAAGAACATAATTTCACCAAAAACTTACAAAGTAGTGAAAAAATGATGGATCAAAGGTTGAAAACCTTAGTTGTTGTTTTTTGTACATCTCAAAAACTTTTGTCTATGTATAGTTTAACTGAATTTTTTCTCGGTAGATAAAATTTCCGGCTTAAAATTGATTAAACAGGTTGGATTGTGTTTCGTTTGGATTTTTAACTAATGAAGTGGTAACAACTCTTTCCGCCGAACTGATCCGATTCGGCAATTGTAAACACTTCCACTTGTAAACAGCCACGCATTATTATAAGTAAAACGAAGCTCTTTTATTATAACTGTTTGAAAAGAGCGGGTGTCCTTAATAATAGTTGGACAATGACGCATCTTTGTTACTGTACTATAGATGCTTTGTAGTCCAAACTTTGTTTCTGTTGACAAAGGGCATCAACGTTAAAAGTTGTTTTCTCCTAATTCTTTATCCAATTAAGGATTTTAGATAATAGCGGTTTTATTAGAGCCTATAGAGGGATAAAAATTAGTGAACGCCAAAGACATGCAGAATTTGAAATAATGTATCTGCATAAAGCGAATCCATTAAGTAATAAGTTAGATATCTTGCTACTGTGCCATAAGAAAAGTGTTTGCAATTGAAACACGTATAAAGAAAGACAGGGCCAAACAACCGCGTATAAAATCAGTGAATCCTTATCCTGCCAAAACCTAATTTTCCTGAAATGCAATATGGCCACGACTTTTGAACCAGTTGAAACCTTACAAAATCAAAACGTTCATAACCATTCGCCTTTTAAGAGCAAAAAATGATTGGTGTTATTCATTCTAATTTTTGAACCAGTAATTGAAACCCTAAAAAGTGACATCTCATTTTGTTCTTCTTGAATAGTAGAAATAATTGGTGTTAAGTTTTCACTCCGGCTAACTTTTGAACCAGTTGTTGAAACCCTATAAAATGACCATTCAACTTCAATTTGTTCATCTTGAAAAGTAGAAATAATTGATGTTATTCATTCTAATGTTGAAACACTATAAAGAGACCATTCGTCTAACTTGCCTTGAAAGGAAGATTCAATAAATGTTAACTACCTTTCAACAAGCTTAGAATGTGACAACCTCGTGAAATGTGGTATCTCACCGGCTTTCAGGTTTAAAAACTGGTCTGGAAAAACAGGGAGTGGGACGCATGGCATGATAGAAACTCGCACGACTAAATAACCAGTTGTACAAATTTTTGTTCATATTTTTTACTGTTGTTTCGAGAAAATCAATTTTGTTTTGCGTTTATTCCGAAGGAAAGACAGAAAACCTCCAACTAAACTTGCAAATGCACTAATTAACTCATTGGCCTGGGACTGAAAGGGTTTATCATCAAATGCCACTCGAAACAAACAGTTCCCTTAGCGTATTTTTTTAACTTAAAAGTTTTCTCAGTTTCAGCCCTTGTATTATCAGCACAAAGAGTGCTTTTATTAAATAGAAGAAAGTGTATTGAAGAGTTGCAAAAATTAAACGTAGTCATTGATTTTGCCATCGAAGAACGCGGCCGAAACTGGCATTTTACATAGATAGTCGGCCTAATGCGTTGATAATGGGTAGAAAATCTATCACATGCACACGTAGCAGTGATAATGGTATTTTAGATGTGTTAGCCGAAACACAAGCCGCTCTTGCGGCTGGCAGTATCCGGTGCGGCCCAGAAGATATTCGGCTTTGTTTCAGTTTCATGCAAAAAAAAAAAAAATGCGATATTTTTCTAACTACGATTATTCTCTGAAAATTTTTTTGTTATCTGTTGCTCGATATTTGGCCAAGGAAAAAATAAAACAGTTCGTTTGAAGGTAAAAAACGAAAAACAAATAGTTGAGTGATTCAGCTAAAACAATTTTTTAAAACTTCAATCCGTGTAATAAGATAGCTCTGACAGATTATAACAACTGATCAATCTTCGCGACCCTAAATTAAAAAGTGATAAAAAACGTTCAGTTTAACATCGTGGCGGAAGATAATTCTTTGATTTCTTATTACTGTCAGCTTTTAAGGAAATAAAACATTGGGATATTCGAAAGAAAGGCCTCGGGTTTGTGAGGACTGGCTGTCTGTCTCAAATTTAATCTGTCTGTTTCTGTGCCATCTGTCTGCCTGTACAGGGGTGTGCACGTACGTCGGTTCGTTGACATACAAGTTTTTGTTTTCCTGTGTGGAAAACGTCCAACCTTAAGAGACCGATTATAGATACATAGATATACCTTTAGTGAACTTCAGTTACTTCAAAGACAATCTGTGTACGTACATAAAAACTACACTTTTTAATTTCAGCCGCAAAAATGTTCTTATTTTATTCTTATTTCATTCTTATTTGTGGCATTTGCCTACGTCTCGCTATGTAAAAAACTCAATGGGCAAGGTCTACAAGATAACAGTTCAACACTGAATGGAGATTTCTTTTTAGTTAAGCATTGACAAATAAACGAGTATCTGAAACTATAACGGTCGCGTAAAACCATCATACATGCACGGACAATGCGATTTTTTTTACTTACACTATTTTTTTAAAAGAACGTCGAATTTTCAAATGAGGCTGGACGTATTTTCGTGATATCAGCCTCAAATATTTTTAAACATGTTCTTAGTATCTTTAATGATTTGAATAATTCTTAATAATACATGTACCGTATGTGATACATTTGTATAGTAGTAGTAGCTGGTACTGACTTCCTTGCCAGTTTGTTCAAGAGATATACCTGTAAGAACTGCAATTTGGTAAATGAAAAAAACATGTGCTGTAAAATTGTTATCTGCGAACTTTAGTCAAGAAGCCCACCTAATGTTTTTCACCTTTCCTCAGCCTCAGCATGTTCTTGACATGTAGTTAAGTTTTTGGTGATTATCAGCCTCTTGTTCTTAAAAAAAGGGTTCTTAAAATTTCAGCCTGTCCTCGGATTTTTCTTAATTTTTTTCTCATTTAGGGCGATTTCAGCCTCAGTGTTATTATTAAGTTTGTTTTTAAAAGAATTTATCTCAAACTGAACAAAAAATTCATGTACGTGCAAGTACGACATCCTGTAATCTTTCCGCTTCAACTACCTTTAATAAAACAGAAATCGGTTAATCCTCCAGTGGCACTTGTGAAAACTATGCAGAAATGTAAACAGCGCGTTTTAAAAGAAGCAGAAAGCTTTATAATCGAGCTGCTCCGCTCAACCGAGCTGAACCTATTAGCCTATGCATGCTGCAAATCCCAATGTCAGAAAGAAAAACAATTTTGATGTCTAAGATTTGGGTCCTATCACCTCCCGAGGCAAATAAAAGAACAAAAATAAGCTCGACGGTACAGAAAAAAAAATTAAGAGTATTTCCAACTGGGGGGCAAACAGCGAACTGCGAGCCTCTCTTTTGTCAATTTTCAAAACAAAGATTATCGGTAAGTAGTCGACCAGATTATTGGCAATTATTCCAGTTATGAAAAAGGCAACAAAGAGCTGCGTGTGTTAATAGTTTCCGCCCACAGTGAGACTAGTATCACAGTATAAATCATAAAGAAATGGTGCGATGGGAATCTACAGCATCCCCTGAATGTTGTTTTTGCTCCTAAAACAGCACCCATTATACAATTCCACCAGTCTTTGCATGGGTTTGGTTACAATCAATCAGACTGAAGAGCCGCCAACGGTGTTTGTGGTTTTCTAACCCGGTCGCAAGTTTCTTATCTATTCCCCTAAATATTGAAGAAAAGAGTTGACTCAAAAACATTTTGTCTATCTATAACACACTATTTACAACCAACTGTTGAATTTTAAGAACTGTCCTACTGTCCGATGAAAGCTAAATCCACTTTCTAACTTCAAACTGTAACACTGAGCCAACGCCGACAAAACCAAATCAATTCTAGTCTCTTTTTCAAGGAGTTTAACTCAAAGCTATTTATTTCTCGCTAACAGGTCTGCATTTTCAAAACCAGTTGCGTGAATTTTCCCTCTTTGTTGTTTGTGTAGAAACATACTTTTGTTTACGGTTGAAAGGTAAGCCTAATGAAGATTAATTGCAATCGCACAGCACATTTGATGTGTTTACATTGACCTGAATCAAACTCCAATCCTCTCTAACTTTAATGACAGTTATTCGACATTCCCTTATACAAAAACTTTTAAGGTTTTTCGCTGAGTGAGTTTGTTGGGGAACAAACTCTTTTCACAGGGTTTTTGAAAATTGTTAGATTGTAACACTTACAGATTTTAGGGGGGGGGGGGGGTTTAAATACCTAAAGGCGGAAGAATTTTAATTGGCTGATTTATCAAGCACTAACGACTAAGTAAGGAAAAACAGCACTGAACAACCGTATTCATAGATATTTTCGGTTTGCAAAACATTCCATTTGGCCTGCGAAATTTCCAAGAGGTAGGTTGAATAGGAGAGATGACGGGGCCTTTACCAACTGTTTTGCAAAGTTAGAAGCAATACCGAAATGTTATACTTAATTGTTTCATCATACTGCTTTACAAATCTAGCCAGCTTGAGAGTCCCGTTAAAAGGGATAGTTTGTCACGATGGATAAAAAAGCAGGATATAGAAAAGTGGTCGTCGTCCATGCAGACATGCAGAGGGCTCGGGTCGCACGCATAGCGTGACTGAAGTTTCACGGTCAAATGATTGTGTTTGATAGAAATATTTGTATTTTTGACTACTTATTATACTACTAAATTTGCCTTTGAGGTTAGCACAGAAAAGGAAGTTACTGTTACTCAGCCGTGCTTAAAACTATCACAAAATGGAATTGACGTTTCAAAGGTACCGCCAGACAAGCATGCATTCAATGCAAAAACGAGAAGACATGTCCCAAATGTGTTAACATAAATTCGAGCACCGACATAAATGTTAACTCGTCAACTTAACGGCCTCGAATGTTCAGTCTCGCCCAATCGTAATTAACGGTTGCTTTCGAGATAATTGCTCATCCTAAGAAACTAAATTTAGATTTGGAGGAACCCTAATCCACAATTCGTAAAAATGCTATTAGATGATTATTGGCTTAGCTCCACGCAATGGTGTCAAGAAAACCCCAACTGAGACGATCTTGTTACGGGCATTTTTTTTTCTGTTTATCATCTTTTTGCAGCAACAATTTTTGATATTGTTTTGTAGTTTGCTATAGGCTTAATTTTCAATTAAATGTTAATAAGCGGTTCTCGAGCCAAAACTCTTCAGACAGTTTGAGATGCATTTCGAAGACTGTATTGACTTTTTGATGGATTATTTCGCGACATACATTACAAACGATTTCGTCAACTTTACTGCAATGATTTGCCTCTCTAAAAACAGCAAGAGGTTAACTTAACTTTTGTGCTTTTCGGCAAGCGTGTTATTTACAGTCTACTTAATGACTTAAACATGTATATTTATAAACATTGAAAAGTCCACGTTTGTACTTCTCATCACCTTCAGTTGAGAATAGGTGACAGACCTTTATCGGGTTAACACGACCGTGTGAGAAGACTGCAGCTTCAATCGAGCTGTCCTCGGTTTGTTATGACTCCTTCGAGTTAAACAACACACTATCGATAATAACAGAACTGATTTGCAAGCAAATAAAGGTGTTAATTAAGCTAAGACTTTGCCTGTCGCTATTGTTGTTGATCTTTCACAACAAGAAACGAAGCCTTCTTTCAAAATCTTAGCGAGTTCTTTTCTCTTTCTGGCTCCGTCTCAGAAGATACGTTTGAAAGAAAAAAGAATACGAAGTTTAATTTGCCGTTAACGTCATTCCGTCGTGTGCAGCAGAGTGAACATTTCCGCCACTAATAGTCTTTTAACCTCGTTTCCCTCAGGGTTTGTTAGGTTCATAACCATGCAACCGCTCGAGCGCATAAACTTAAGCATATTGTCTACATATAATCTGTACACTTTTGCTCTATTAACTTTGGTTTACGAGGTTGTGCTTATATTAGTTTGTGTTTTGCGCCGATGTAAGCGACGCTCGTCGAGCAATCAAAGGAAATTCGCCGTTTTCTTCGTTCCAATTCGCAACCTGATTAATAAGCATTCAACCCCTCGACTTTGGCCACTAGTTATTTATCTTTCTCTTGGTCATGATGAATTAAGTCTGTTGCCATGCTATTGAGACGAACACCAGGCCATAAAAAGTCAACATATAAACCCAGTGTAGGGGAAACAAACCGGCTGAACGAGAATTTCTGGACTCACCAACCTGAAGCGCAGAAACCGCTTCGTCAGTTTCGTTAAATGAGGGAAACGTAATTTTATGGTTCTCTTCCAGTGTCGTTGGAAGAAATGTCGCTTCCGGAG
Source organism: Hydrozoanthus sils (assembly GCA_027575215.2). NCBI lineage: Eukaryota > Metazoa > Cnidaria > Anthozoa > Zoantharia > Hydrozoanthidae > Hydrozoanthus > Hydrozoanthus sils. Next base: position 7,313 of record JAOBRD020806186.1, read on the forward strand.
CTTGTGTGTTGCGAGGAGGGCACTTCTTTCGACAACACTTACGTCTTTTGTGAATTCGTTTTCGTGCTCGTCTGCTGTACAATTCAAAGCATTGACGTTGTTTCAAACAGTTTGTGTCCGAGCGTTTACTCGTCCCGACGGGAAGCAATGATTTTTCTCCAATTGCTCGAATGATTTCTTTCAATTTTACCTTTGTTCTAATTTCAATTGAGCCTGCCTGAACATTGATTTCATCCAGTCGAAACTTACCACGCGAACTGTTCTTGTCCTTCAAGAAAACGACATAAGTTCGGTTCAAGTAAGCTTTTGAATTAACGCACAAACCCGGGACCATTCCAAATCCAGTGACGTTAATAAACTGTGGCAACCTTGGGCCCTTAAAGACGCAGTGGAGTTTGAACTGAGCCTTGTAATGTCTTTGGCGAAATCTTTCAGACTTTGGGCCAGTTCGAGGGCTGTACACAACTGTCCCGTACACTACAATTTCAGCTTTCTGCGCTCTTTCGGCGTCTGGTATAACTGCCCAGTCTCTTGGTGGTGAACAAGCATTTACATTCAAACCAGGGATAGAAAAAATTGACTGAAAACATAAAAGTCCAATGAGTCCAGTATTCATTGTTCTTGCTGTAAATTGGAAACGCGACTTGTGAAGCGCTCTTGTGCTTGTGACACTAATAATTTTTGCACACTTGCCTAAAGATCTAAAACCCCTTGGAATCAAATGACATTTGGTGTTGCGGTGGGCGGATCGTCAGTACGGGCACGCAATCCGTGGGGATTCGGGTTGTGTAAACATTATCAAATAAACTGTTTATCCAAGCAACTACTTGCATTAACTTGCAAATGAGCATCTCCCGTGTTTGCAAATTGTTGACTCTAAATTAATTGTACAAATATTGATCTGACGGGGGGAGAGCGCAACGAGTTTCTTCAAGTTTGGATAAGATTGTTATCCTGGTTCTTTTACGGCTTTTTGCGCGGAGCCCCGGGGTTTTCAAAACGTTATCAAGCAGATCTGGACTATAAGAACTGATATGTAATCCGATTAGTACAGATGAGGTATTGTACCGTAAAATGATAGGAGCATGCAAATTGTGCTGTTGTTGAACATTTCACTTAATCCGATATTAACACTTGAGTAGCACTACAAGTACATGAATAGCCACTATATTTTAAGTTATTGTTAAAAAAAACAGAACAAATATAAAATCATGGTTTTTGATCGAACGGATTACTCTGTCTGGCCAGTTAACTTTCCTTGCTGAGCATCTAGCAAACGAAGATCCCTCATTTTTCTTCTTATCGGTTAGCCGCAGGTAAAATAACTCAGAAATCCATACACGTGTCAACAAAGATAAGATTTTGCTGTTTTGATTAAAAATTCGCCAACCGCGAACTCTGACCCCGTTGTTTTCTATTTTTGCTTGAAACGTTGATGTAGACGTACACTGGTAGAAATCATTTTTCTGCCACAGCCTCAACAGATACCGTTGTTAAACTGATTTTGTGAGAGTTGATACCGACTGAAATTAAGTCTGACTATCTTTGAATTTGAAAGAACGAGCACAACTGAACGAAATGATTTTTCTTTTCTGTTTTGCACAGCGGTTATAAAAATCAAATTTTTGTGGTTTGTTGACCTTTTGTTTCTTAAACTTATTTCTTTACCTTTTCCTAAAACTTTTGTGGTGTACATTGACATTGTGGCTTGTGATATTGGGAAATAAACGCTTTTGCTTTAGAGCAGTAATTTTCGCAATTTTCTCCCAGCGTGAAACCACTGTACAACGGTCGGGACATTTTCACTTGTCATAGATCATCTGAAATATGATCGCGATTTTGAATGTTGCCAGGAACTGCGAACATCGAATATGCTTTTATGAATTTATAAAGCCATGGGTTTCTACGTCTTTTGTGCTGCAACATTTAATTTAAAAAAACCTGCCCAGTTTTGAAAAGTTAAAATACTACAACATTGTAATTAATTAAGTAATCAATTTGCGGTCAGGAGGCCGTGTCAGCGATAAAAGCAAAGATACTATCGCAAAAACCCGCTCAATGCTCGGATATTTGACAATCTGATAACCTTTTTGGAGAATTCTTACGCCTCGCATGAAGCGCAAACATCATTTATACAAGCACAGAATATCCCCTGGACAGAAACCACATTGCTTGACTGAAACCGTCATCAATGTAAATATAAATTATTGCGTGTTCTAATGTCCTGATTGATTTGGTCTTCGAATTTTGATTATATACCTTTATACCTGCAAGGGTCAACGTAATCAGTTACCCTCTCACGAAGTTGAGCTCTCAACAGGCACGCTGCCGTCAATAGTAAATAAAAACTTAACTCACAAATGAACTTAAAAATAATGAGCAAAAATGCACTTTTAGTCGCTATGAAAACCTAAAGCCTTAGCTCTTGTAACGCCTTGGATTCTCCCTGTCGGTTTGTCCAACAGGTGACTATCAACACATCAAGAAGCAATCGAACACGTTGTTTTTGTCATATAACAGGATTAATTAATGGAGACGTGCGACAAAGTTGTTTCGGCGCCATATCGTAGAGTGATTTGCGCAGATACGAGTAATGAAGGGCAGCTGTATAAGGCATTATTAGCATCTGTGAGCCTGATAAAGCTGGGATCGGACTTTGATTATTGCACTTTATTGATTATCCAGTGGAATCCGGCAGAGTTTGCGAGTGCGATTTGGAACGTCGATAAGAGAAATTCCTTTTATCGGCCAGGTTTTAATTACCTTCAAACGAGAGAATATCCGGCCTCAAAGTAGATATCTTTGCAACTAACGAAGGAGATTATATCGGCTCGCATTGCGATAATAACCAGGCCCGTCAAATTCTTTCACTATTAGTAATGAACGCGGCAAGAAGCGTACAAAGTAATCTATCTTCTCTCTTTCTTGTTCGTTGACAAAATTGATGAGCGGTTGACAAACTGGGCCCCTTCCTGCCCCCGAAGAGCATATTACCGTTGCTGAGTTTTTTTTTCTTGTCAATACCTGATCGTTTGTACGGAACTATATTATGTGATCCTGCGGGTCGGTGGGGGAAACGTGTAAAAGATCGTGCGGGAGAATGCGCGCGAAAATTATAACGGAAGGCGCTAGCTAAACCTCTGTGGATCTCAGTCCGAGTGGTTTGTAATGTTCATGGCAGTTTAAAGCCATCTATTAGATTGCAAAACTGTTTATTTCGTAGCTACAGCTGATATCTGCGGTAGCTACTTTATTATCATGTTTTTAAGAGTATGACCGCGAGCAAGGAGAGTGTACGTAACTAATAAGCACGGACATTAAGACGGGAATCTGGAACCGAGTTATTGCGTAAGTCAATCACGTTCGATTAGAAGACTTCGCATCGACTGCAGTTAGCGCTACAAGACGGCTAAGAGGAAAGCTTAATAAGAAATATAATTCTTTTTTTGCCCTTGACTGAGGCAATACTGTTATCATTCCTTGCTGTGTGTATTTGTGTTATATAACCGGATCGACAGACGCGATCCAAAACTTCTGGCTGGTTTTATTGCTTTAGCTACATGTAGTCCATGACTACTTATTTTTATACAAACCCTCGGTACACATACAGCGATCATTTTTATAAACTAAACCTAAGGATGCGCCGGATCGTTTGAGCCTACTCCGAAATAGGAATACTTGGTATAAAAATTTGTGGCTGTTTTTACAGTCAGAGATTAAAATCTTTTGACTTATAAATTTGAAATATATATTTCATTGCCCTGACAATCTGAAGGAACTTCAAAATTTTGTTTTTTTAAAAATCCGGAATAATTGGAATAGGCTTAAATGAATGCACCCTGATTCTTATCCTACCATGATCACGAGCCTAGATTTCATAAACCATAAGGCCATGATATCCAAACTCTCGAGCCAATTGGATAAACCCTAGTTTGAAATTTAGATGATTTTCTTCCACAAAGTTTGTACACTTTTACGTTTCATTTCTCACTTAGCTTTTCGAAATTTCTTCACCTTTATTGTCGTCTTTATTCAGTTTTCTTTTCATGTCCTTAGCTCTTCTTATTGATTATTTTTCCCATCCTCGGTGTGTCAGCTCGATGGTTTGCCGTTCGCGCTGGCCTTTTATCCGTCCATTCTCCTTGTCTCGAGTTAAAATTTAAATGATTGGTCGTATTCATTCTAAATTTTGAACCAGTTGATGAAACCCTATAACTAATAAAGTGACCACTCACTTTGCTTGTCTCGGAAACTGGTGAAATTTAAATAATTGGTGTTATTCATTCTGACAGTTTAACCAGTTGACGAAACTCTATAACTGGTTACCATTTATATTGCTTGTCTTGATTCTCATGAAGAGTAAAAATGGTTGGTGTTGTCCATTCTAACTTTTGAACCAGTTGATAATGACCCTAGAAAGTCACCATTTAGTTTGCTAGTCTTGAAGAGTAGAAATGGTTGGTGTTATTAATTTTATTAAAAACTCTCGAACCAGTTGATAAAAACTATAAAGTGACCACTCAATATGCTTGTCTCGATTAGTAGCCGGAATGATCGATTGGTGTTATCCATTTTAACTTTTGAAGCCGTTGGCGAAACCCTTCAAGTGACCGTTCATTTTGCTTGTCTTGAAGAGTAGAAATTTTTAAAAATGATAGGTGTTGTTCAGTCTAACTTTTAATTAAACCACTTAATGAAACCCTATAAAGTGACCTGCTGACGGTTTGAGAGATTAAGAGGGTTGCAAGGTATTCACCAAATTTATATCTTTTAAAAGGAAATGGGAAGTTGAAGAAATAAATACACCCATGTACAGTATATGGTAAATAAAGGCGCCCGCGTATGAATAGGACATTCGCCAGATGACTTTGGAGCAATCTCCTGACTCGGGAGACTAGGTTCTAGTGAGAAATAACTTGATTGCCCGATTAGCAAGTTTATGTCGTATAGCACAGGAGATAACTACTAACAAACGGCAAGAGAGTTCAACTGAACGGAAACACGCACTTCGGGCGAAGAGTGGGTAATCGGACTGTATCTTATCCATCCTGTAGTTATATTTGTCATTATTGACCTGAACAACAATAACATTTCGCCTCTTCGTTATCATTTCTGTCAATGTTTCTCGAATTTTTTTTTATAAACGTTTAAATGACTTCGAGATCCCATGGGCTTCGTCAACAGAAGACCTTAGGAGTCAAGTACAGAAGAAAACAAAAAACATACAGGTCATTTTCTGAGTTGATATAATGCTGAATTGTAGCGAAACATGACGATCATTGATTGCACGATGGGCTGAACGAAAGAATTATGAACAAACAATCGAGTTCACGCGCTATAAACTATAAAAGCGAGTTCAATCGATACATGACTTGAGAAACTGATTGTAAAATCTACATCCTCAACTAAAACCTCTTTCGGTTCCAATTAAGCGTTGTAGAAAATCGTTGAAAAACTCAGAAGTTAGCATTGTAAACTAACTGCAAATCATAATCTGTACTCCACATGAACAGACTAGCCTGCGTGCAGACGCCAGTCTTCGCTTGGCCAATTTAACGGCTGTAAATTAAGCGACTATGCGTAGACTAGAACAGACCCACGCTTGTTTGTTTCAGTAGTTCAGTGATCGAACACATTTCAAGCAGACTAGAACTTAGGCTCCCATAGCGGGACATTGTCCCTCAACAAAACTAGTTGAAATTTTTCAAAAGTTTCAACTCCACTGTCCAAGTAGTAGGAGCAAAGTTCTTTTCGTTCAATCCTCATGACAACAATGCAACAGCCTTGCTCGGCGTTCGCGCTTTAGACAACGAGTCCATTCTCAAGCCGCCGTTTTAGGACTCAGTAGATTCACTTCAAAATGCGTGGTTCCAGAAAAAAATATCCATACCCCCGCCATAGAAGGTTACTGGTAATTCCAGGGGGGTGGGGGTGAGAAATGTAATATATTTCCAAAGGGTCCAAGAGCATTGTCTGAGGGAAACCTACCAATATCGCGTTTACGATTTGATAAATTAACAAATCGATGAATTCAATTATATTTTAGTGTACTCAAATGCAATTCGCACATTTAATGGACATTTCCGAGTGCACATTTCGGGATAATGATTTATTTTTGAGGAGCATGCATGAACATGTACTTAGAACTCACTTTCAGGTATTACTT
>JAOBRD020806294.1:0-13477 GCA_027575215.2 Hydrozoanthus sils
TCTCTCTCTCTCTCTCTCTCTCTCTCTCTCTCTCTCTCTCTCTCTCTCTCTCTCTCTCTCTCTCTCTCTCGCTCTCTGTAAGCCCTTAACCAGAGAACACCATTCAGTTGGTTCAAGTACTGGTTTTAGCACTCCTAGGTCTACTAGGTTATTGTGCTCAGCTTCTAGTGCAGGTTTAACTCTGATTAGTACTCGACGAGGTGAGCATTGTACAGGTTTTGCATCACTGTCAAATTCAAGACTTTTTCTGATATACAGCCAACAATATTATCATCAAAGACTGACTTGCACTGTGAAATTAAATCATGACATGAATTAGCTACTGAGTGAACTTGGTTAAAATTGTCGTAATTGACTGTAATGAGCTTCATCTGTTAACCAGCTCTTCGGCTAAGCAAAGGTGTTAGATCTTCCTTTACTACTTCAAACGTGACATTATACTTCTTATCTTTCGCTGGATTTCTGGTAGCAATTCTTGTTTTTCCAAGTGGCTTTAGGTTGTGTGTTTTCAGTCTAGTTTATGATTCTTCAAGAAGCTTGTTCTTTAATAAGTACATATTTCTGAGGTATAATATAACAATTTTTCATAGTCAACTTGAAACTTCACTTTTGTCCCATCCTTAAGATACATTTCAGCATAGATGGGACCACTAGACACAGAGTTAGCAGTTTGAGAAATAATTGGGCAGATAAAGTCAGCGGAAGAGTCTGACTCATAATTAAATTTTTCGTTAACAGAATGCAAGGGCTTTCTGTAACTGGATTTGGGGGCAACGACGAGCATAATGATTCATACCTTTACATTTGTTACACTGCTTTCACCATGCTATACAAAATTCTTTCTTGGGAACATGCGCTGAGCCACAAAATTTGCAATTCTTAGAATTGCTTACAGGTCACGATATGAAAACACTTTGCTTTTCTTTTAACTTTAAGAGGTGACTGAGCGTTCTTGTATTTTAGATGGTTCGAATTAAAGCGATGAACCTCCTCATCCTTTCCAGACAGAACTGTAAGCTATATTACGGTACTTCCGTAAGCCTTTTGGAGGGTTAGTTTTCCTTCCTGTAAGTGTGTTCATCATTCACTCCAAGAACAATCCGGTTTCTCAACAGTGAGGTTTTCAGACACTCGTAGAAGTTATAAGTCATCGCCAAGGTTTTCAAATTGGCGAGGTATTCGTTGATGCTTTCATCAGGTCTTTGACTTCTGGTGTTGAACTTGTATAGTTCAAATGTTTCGTTCGTTTCTCCAAAAATATGCTTGTCCAGCTTTAGAAGAATGTAATCAATAGTGTCAGTCTCAAGGGGGTCGCATCCGTTGTAGATTTGTAACGCTTCGATGCCAATAGACGAGATTAGTGAAGATGTTTTAAATTCTGCCGAGCGCTCGTGGGTGCTGGAGACAGCGCAATAATGCTTCTTGAGTTGTTTTCACATGTTCCAGTTTTCTATCCTATTCTTAGACAATTTCGCTGGTTCAGACGGTTGAAGGTGTGACTTTGTCAGTGGCATGGTCCTGAAATTTTGCTGTCTAGCACGTGCTCTGAGTTAGTGAAGCGAGTCGCTGCTACTTGTATCTACCAAAACTGTATATGTCGCAAAAAAAAAAAAATTGACGCAATTATACAATCCGCCTACCGTTGCCACCATGTTTATGTGCCTTTTGCCAATTGGTTTCTGCAGCAGTTCGCGACACAAATACAAGCGAGATGAACTATTTCAAAACAACAACACTATTTTAAGATGTCTGCACTGAGTTACAGACACAAAAACCAAGGGACTTGTGATTAGTCTACAAGAATTACGTAAGAATACATTAACTCAAACAGCATAGTGTAACACAAAACTAGTTTCTGTTGTAGATATGATATGTAAAGTCATTCGTAATCAATGGTAACAGCTCTACCTAAGAACTTCCAAAAACATTGCTAAGTAATATTGAATAAGAAATATCAGTTCTTATCATTTCTGTTATAAACCTCAATTTTTTGGGTACCCCCCAAAATTGCATCCCCCAATTTTTTTTTGTACCCCTCCCCCCAAATTGCCCTCAATCCCCCATTACACATACTTTATGACTGGTCCTTAATCAGTTGCTACCCATTTAGTGAAGAGCAGGGCAGAGTTACTTCGAGAAAAGCACTGTTAAAAAGAATAGGAAAATTACAAAACTAACAAGAAAAGCCTAATTAATAACAGTAGTAACTTGAACCTGAACCTATGCACTTGTTAATGCTTCAAAATGATTCTCTATGTTTGATATACTTGTGTATTTTGTTATAACGTAAAGCCATATTACTGGTACCAATAATCCAATAAATGGATTTTCAACATTTTGTGTTTGGCAGTCAAAATTAAAAATATCTGAAATGCCTAACATAATCTCATAAATGCTCTACTTCTGGTTAACAATAATGGCATAAGTGTTTAACAGGAACAAACTCATAATCACACCCAAGCAAGTTACAGTACACATCATATCAGCTAGATAGTAGCAGTCTGTGTATATTCAACACACAACTGAAATCTTACTTGCTAAACACTTGAAATTGTGTGTTGGTTATCAGATTTTGTAAGAATAATAAAAAATTATCTAGATATAATCGTTTAGAAATTTAACTAATTTAATTTATTTTATGACCAAACTGCCAATCAAAATGATTTTATTAAATCAAAATCATACTACATTTTAAATGTTAAACATGATAACAAAAAAGTACAACAACAGTAAGAAACATTTCATTTTCTAATAATTTTAAAATTAAACAAAGTCAAATGACAAGGCTAGCTTTTCCCTCAACAAGTGCGTAAACTCATCTGCTAGTGCTGGGTATGACTTGTATATGCTGGTCAGCTCTAGTAAATGTACACAGGATCTGGCTACAGGATGTCGCTGGAATTTCAGAGTAAACACACCAAAACCTGTAGTAACCCCTACTGTATTTACTTTCGATAATGTTTACTGTGCTGCTGTTCTTGATGTGGTGGTGTATTGTCAAGGGTTTTTCTAAACTGCCATTAGTCACAAGAGGTTTTTTATTTTGAAAAATAGTTTTGTACTTCCTCCTTTGTTTAGATAATTTAATTAATATACATGTTTACAAACAAATATTCCATTGTTGCCGAGCAACAGCTTATCGGTTTTTGAGCAGATGTTTGTTTGGATCCCTCGGTTGGAACAACACCAGACCTCTCCCAGCCTGCATATACAATGCTATCAGGAAGGAATTTCCTACAAGAACGAACAGAGGCTATGTGCCAGCAGAGCAGCGTCAATGATTGGTTTTTCTATTAAGGCCCCGTCCACACATATCCGGATATTTTTTAATGTGCATTTTATTCTTTCCTGATATATGGCTATCATCTATACGCATCTAGTGAATAGGCAAGAAAATCCAGATATTTTTTAATCTGTTATCCAGAGTGGAAACTTTTGTATCCATTAACATTTTGGATATGTGTGGACGGTCAAATCTGGATTTTTTTGAATCCAATATTATTCGGATATGTGTAGACAGTCGAATCTGGATATTTTCTCGGCAGTACTAGAGTGAATCCAAAGAAATTCATAATATGTGTAGACACTGATTTACTTATAAGAAAAAATTGCAGATTCAAAAATAACTGGGGCTTTAGTAGACTGTTTGAGTCATTGTAGCTGTACAATAAAGATCTATTAGCTTTGTCTAGTAATTTAATTTGTTTAAATACAACAATTAAACAAACTATTTTTTTTTTATTAAAGAAAAAAACCCATCTTACCATATTTGGTAAAGAAAGCACCTACCTCCTTTTTCAAACTTTTTTTGCACAAGGTTAATAAGACAGGAAATAATTTTTCAGCGGCTGCCAGGCAACCGAGTAGTAAATCTCGCTAGGTTTATTGTTGTTATAACTTTAGTTGGCATTTCATTAACTTGTTTGATCTAGATTGCTTTAGCCACGAGGATGGGTCGCGAGTCAAAATATGATAAGTGTTACTTTGAACAAGTCAGACTGAAAATCGCATTTAGTTTATATTATTCGAGTACTCTTGTAAGGCTTAATGGTCTTAAAGTCCCTATCAAGCTTATATTTTTATTTTCAGAAGAAGGGTAGAACCCATAAGACTTGGCCCCCGGCCTGCTCATTCAAAGTTTAAACTCCGTTCTTTTCTTGATTAAACTCAAACTTAAAAGAGAAACTTACTCTGGTTACTCAATTTCTGAGTCAAAAGTAAAACAATAAGCTTGATACGTAGGGACTTTAAGTACTTTTGCCACTGAGGTTTTAACTAGTTACTGGTATTGGTGTTACTGCATTCAGTTTTGGAGTGGCCTTTCATAAAAGCACCACATTTCCTGCATTTTGGCTGTTGTTTTACTTGCTGGTCAGAATCTCCCTGTGTCTGAGTCTTCCTTTTCTTTGCAGGTGGGTGGCTCTGAATGTGTGATGTATGGAGATCGTCCTAATCCTCAGCTGTTTTAGAAGTTCAAATTGAATTAGCAGCATTTGCTTTCCAGTACTCTTTCTGTCCCAAAAGTCTAGAGTTTTGTTGCTGTAACCGTCTCACCATAGCCTTGTATCTCTCACACCGTACGCAATCTTTACCGTTTGCGGCAGTTTGCACCTCTTCGATTTCGTTGCAGTCCATGTTTGAACATACTTGATGAAGTCCGCGTCGTGTTTCCTTTTTGATCATTATCCTCACAATATAAAACAACCGGTTTTCGTTTAGGATTGGTTTCGGCGTCTGGATTGTGAATGCTGCAAGACTCACTTTCGCGTTCAACTGCACTAACTGCATCGTTTTCGCATCGTTTTCGCCTTCGGTCTCCGCACATGTTGAGGCCTTTTCAGTCGCAATGTTATGATCAATGTCACGTAGAAACTGAAATGTAAACTGACTTGCTCCACGATCAGCACCAGGTTCCGCATTGGCTGTGTCAATTGTAGGAACTGCCCCCCTAACTAAAATCCTTTTCTCTCCGATTCGCTCTTCAGCGCTAACATCGGGTTGCAGTACAGCCAAACTGAGTCTTGTATAAGTGTACGGAGCACAGTGCCGAAGTAGCCATGGGAGAAAAGTAATATCTATCTCGACGAACGAAACTTGTCCACTGCCTTTTCACCTTTTCAGTTTTGGGAAACATATGCATTGATACTCCACTAGTATAGGAAATGTTAGTGCAACTAACGTTACCAGGCCCTCCGGCAACACAAAACTTTCGACGGTTCCACTACGATTAACTTTCGCCATTACTAGACAAACTGTTTGTGCCAACCGTGTGACGTCATATGCATACTAATTAGCATGCGAATTTGTTACACTTTTGAGGTAAAAATAGAAAAACCTCCAAAACTGCAGTTAAAAATACTTATTCGTGGTAAGTGTGCATTAAATTAAAAATTCCTCATTTATGAGGGATTTCTTTATTTCATTTCATTAGGACTTTAACGACTAAACTCATCACAGGCGTTTCAGGTGAGAGTATTAAAGTGCGTCATCGCAAGTGAAAGGTAGCAAAATTTAAGAAAGATTCAAGAAACATTTTTTCTCAAAATAAAGAATGCCCAAGAGGGTCCTTAACATTTTAATTTTGATCCATCAAAATTCGGCAAAATAGTATTTTGCCATTAAATTCGTCAAAATAGTATTTAAATAACAGTTTGACAAGATGCTGAAATCGTTGAACTTAATACAGCAACACTTGAAGAATGAGAACTAAAATACCGTCAAAAACGTCTTTTGCCGCCCTCCTATTGTTCGCCATGTTGAAATTGGAAAAACTGCAATGCGCAATGCGAGCTGGGAAGATTCGTCCTCCTCTGGTGATCCACGAAAGGTAACAGGTTTCAACCTTTGGTCAAATTCATAGGACAGAAGGTGGCTCATCACTTCTAAATTTTCCTTCCATCTTTGTTGGGTATTGTTACGAAGAACGTCGTCCCAGTTGAAGCTTGCGCTACGAAGTTTTTGTAAGTCAATTCGGAATTTTACCGTGACAGGAGACACGAAACCACAATCCCAGAATTGTGCCAAGCTAACCAGACAATTCGTTTCGTTAAATAGTTGTGATTTCGTTCCCTTTAAAGGTGAGGATATCTGCTTCCTTGGATCATCGGTGTCTGAGGAGATCAACAGGCTGCTCTCCATTTGACTGATCGATGGACTTGTTGCTAGGGTGCCAACGCTTTATTTGGAATTGACCTTTGGCTAGTATTATGTCGATCTCTTCAACGACTTTCTTTGCTTCGGATTCTGATTCTTTCGATCCTTCGATGTCGTAAATGTAGGCATGTTCTTTAAGTTTCTTCGCTACTTCTTGGAACTGTTCTTGTGAAATTCTTGCCAAGGTGTTGAATGCGTTGGTTGCAATAGCTGGTGCCGGTTTATCACCAAAGCTAAGCCTGAGCTACTGATAAACTGATGGAGAGTCGTCTGGACTTTTCCTCTTTATCGCCATGCCATGAAAACATCGCACAAATCGTTATAGTCGGGCCCTTCTCTAGATGGTCATTGAAAGCAAACCATTGTGTCTTTGCATGAAGAATCAGACACCAAACGAACTTTTGACTTGTCTGATGTGAGATGGCTTTTATTGGAAGATACCACTCTTGCTTGGTATGGTGTATCTGGTCAGCTGGTACTTTGGTGCCAAACTCTTGATCAACAACTTTCTGTGCTTCCTCCTCTACAATGTCGAAACAATTATATTTAATAAAGGTTTTCTCTGGACAAAGATAGCATTCTTCTGAAGGCAATGTCTTAATTGGTTTTCTTTTGGGGACCAGTTTCCTTCCATGGCAGTTTCACTTGGATACGAACGTCGACTAGCGTTGTTAATTCTGTAAGTGATTTGGCAAACTTGCCCTCTCGAAGAGTTTCTTCCATTCAGGTACAGAGTTCTGTTGGTTTGATTCCGAGTTGATCTTGCTGAACTAGAGTTTTTATATTCTTGACAATGCTGCCTGTGCCCACTTCAACTGACTGGATAGTTGTGGCTGTTATTACCAAGCTGAAATGACCATGGACATACCAACTAAAACAGTTCTTTCTGACAATGGGTTCTCCGGCTTTGACGGACAAATTGTGCATGTCGACGAAAGCATCTACAAATTCTATTCCGGTGAGAAGGTCTTTGGTTCCACCGGGGAGGTGTAGTTTATCCGACACTGGCTTGAGATGTTTATATTTCTCTACTGTCTTCTTTGACAATGCCTTAACTTTGCTTCAAGGTCTTTGAACTGTAAACACTGAGAGGGTATTCTTTATACTATGATCGTTAGTTGGCATGAGTGTGATTTCTAGGAGGTCTGAGTACTCTTTCCTTGAACTTCTTCCTGCTAGGTTTTTTGTCAGGTGTGTTTTGGATCCCTTCATTCCAAGTCTTCTAGCCGCACTCTTTGACAAAAGACTCGTATTATATCCATGCCAATCATCGCGGTGAATTTCTCTTGCGTTCCTATGACGTCTAATACATGAAACGTTTGTATTGGGCAGAGACCAGCCACTCTCTGTTTTTTCTCTCTTTGATCTTGAATTTTCTCTTGTGTGTTATTCCTGTTATCGGGTGACTTGTCAGAAGTTGACACAGTACTGAATGGGCTGCCATTCTGGATTGGATCTTCTTTTCCTTCACTGTGAAGAAGAAGATGGTGGTTCTTTTTACACTTGTCACTCTGTCAGGTTTGTGGCAATCATTAGTATGATGAGGTGTTAGGCATTTTCGACATCGCTGGTTCTGTTTCACGACGTGCCAACGTTTGTTTGCTGAGGAGCTCGGGAATATGGGACAGGCCTGCAGCAGGTGTTTAATAGTACATCCAGGGATGCACTCTTCGCCAGCCAGGGCCTTTGTTGATCTGTTCTTCGCTGGAGTACAGGGCGTTTGTTCTGCTTTGTTTTTTCTTCTCCGTCGCTGTCGCGTTTCCTTCGGGACGGGAGGCTTGCTTCTTGGTAGAGCCATTTAATCAGGGTCAAAACGGTTTCTTCGCCCATCTGCCTTTGCATTTCTTTTCCGTATTCTACATTGTCTTTAGGATTGAGTTTTGACAAAAGTTGGGACACAAAAAATGGTGATTCTTAGACGTTTGTTACGGAGCAGCCATTTCCTCCATATTACTCACGTATCTGCGTTGTGCCGCACTATAGGCTCTCAGGGATTACGAATCCCTTTTGACAGGTTCTAGGTTGTTTATCTTCGTTAAGAGACTGTCCATCAGCATTTTTTTGTCCTGAAATTCAACGTCTAAGATTATGAACCGATCGGTCCACCATCCTTTCGGCATAGCTTTACGAAAACGTTGAAGTTGTTCCTCTTCGTCCTGCTTGTTCTTCTCGATTCATTGATTAACTCTATTTCGAATGTCGCTTAAGTTCTTCGGTTTCCCTCCCAAGAAGGGACTGGCAAATTGTCCAGTCAGTCTTGGTTTTGACTCTAAGGCTTTAGCCGTTTTTGTGATAGCAGTAGTCATTGCTTGTAGTGATTCCGAATGTTTTTTCTTTTCACTTCTACTCTTTTCACAACATTCGTTTTCATGCTGTGTAAATCTCTGCGCCGCATCTAGGAAGTCAGGCAGGTTTGTGTTTCATGAGTTTGTCGGTTAGGTTGGCAATTTGTCTCGTAACAGGTAAAAAATATTAGTTTAAGTCTTTCTAGCTGTGGTTTTTTCGCGACATTCTCTAGTAATTCGTTGAAAAAGTGACTTGTGTTTTTCGTTTTTCCGACTAGAATTTTTCTGTCCTCTTTAGGCTGCGTCGTCGGCGGCATCTTGCAAAAAATTGATCATATTCTAGTGTTGTCAAACTCTAGAGTCTCGACTTCATGCCCGCCACCTCGTGCGGATACTTGATATTCAATTCAAATCGCATAAATCATGAGTTCCACAATAATGAATCTTACTGAAGTCTTCACAGTGTTCTTGAATATAAAGTTGGCAAAGTTTCCACCATAACAGACTGCATTAACAGACTTAGACGATAAATTTAAATTCTCAAAGTGTTACTGAAACTATTTTGCCATTGATACTTTTATAGATCTAAAGGCTTTTCCAACACTTCTGTTCAACTGTAAATCGATTAAAGTGCTTATCTGCCCCTTTTTGTCCGTGAAATAAGCTTTCAAAATAGTGATCGGATCGGCAGAAGATAGGCCAGACGCGGATCCAGGAATCTTAGGGAAGGGGGGGGGCCCGTAAAACTCAGTGCAGGCCCTCATCACTCACTAACACTCTACACTCGTTTCACAATGCTTGACTCGTCTATGACACTCAAAATAACAATGTGCCTGAAAAGTTCCCATCGTGATTACCATTTTCTTATTATGAAAAAATTCATTGTATGGTGTAGCCCTTAAGGTCTTTCTTTCGCACGTGCGAGGGACTCGCATCTCTTCACCAGCAAAAACAGCAAGTTTATTTGTACCTTCAAATACTCTTACAATAATTCATATAATAATAATAAAGTTAATGATAGCAACAAACTAAGAAATCGACAATATAAACAATAAACTACAAAATTAACTTTAAAACATTTTTTGATATAATAATATTAAAGCTAATACTGATGAAGGGCACTGATTCCCCGAAATAACTATAAAACGTGTCAGGGAGCCAGGCCAAATTTGTATCGTTTACTAGGGGGCGGAACGTATCTTATAAGTATAGTAAGAAAGTAAAAATGATTTTAATCAAATACACTTAACAAAGATTTAGGAAGTGAAAAAACAAAATGCAAGTCCTTATGATTCTAAATGAAGCAAAACTATCAATAATCATTTCCAAATTTTTCTTTAAGTTTAATTTTAAATTGCCTGAGGCAAGAAGTTTTGATGGAAGTTTCGGCCGTCTCGGTCATTCTCTTCGCCTTTTGAAACAAACATGTAAAGACACTTTTTGCATTTTTTCCTAGGTGTTTCAGCTGATCTCTGACGAGAGCAATTTGATTGTATTTAAGTAGCGTACAACAAGACCAAGTTGCTCCAAATTGTAAACATCTGTTACTTCATCCGCCTCAATACCAAAAAAACCTCCGCCTTCTTTCACTTCCTTTATCAAAACATCCTGCACGTGCTTCTTAATGCAGCTTAAAAGCTCATTTTGCGATGTCTTGGAGATGTATGAGGCTGAGGCGTTGTGGGCACGCGTTTCATGGTCACGAAGCTCTGCTTCCCCTGCTTCGATCCTGAAATTTAGCAAAGCTTTGAAGTTCCCTTGATTCACAGTGTCTGATGTGGCATCATCTCGATGACCTCTAATACTAACGCCCTGCCGTCTAGAAAACTCTATGCATTTGATGATAGACTTTACGTACCGTCTGTTCTTAGCAGTCCGATCTTGTCCTTGCTGCAGAAAACGGTTTGTGGTGACAAGTGATGGGTTCTTCATCATTTCCAGAAAATCCTCCAATTTTGCTATCGAATCTAAATGGTACTGTTTTGTTGCGTGTTTTCGAAAATCTTCCTTGGCGTTTTTCCAGTTGCGGTAGGGCATAGTAGTAGCACAAACAAAATGCACTGTCTGCTGACTTTGAGTAGCACAGGGTATCGTACATATCAAGCCACTCTCGACAGAAGTATCTTTATGTAACACCTAATGGCTCACTGCTGCCCTTATACAGCTTAGGAGGAAACCTGAAATCTGCCTCTGGTTTTCGATTCACGATCAAGTTTAGACGGAATTTGATTGCTTGGAAGCGTGATAACATCAGCTATGTCTAATGATACAGGTTTATCACGACATTCTTTAATGTGTTACTATTGAATGGTAGCTGTGCTTCTTTTTCAATTGCTTCGTCCGAATCAGGTTCATCTGGTTGCCGCATTGAGGGAAAAGTGAAATCGAAAACAGAAACTTTCATCCAACTTCGCTTTGTTATCAGTTGTAAAAGTATAACACTACTCTGTGACAACCAACGAATAAACTGGCATTGATTTTCAAATTTTGCTATAGTTTCATTTAAAATTTCACACAAACTTTAATTGCTTGATAGTTTTATAATTCTATTCTATTCCTCCCCCCCTACTAGTAAAAATTGCTAATACTGTTTAGCGAAAAATGCTCGAGGCTGGAATAAAATTCCAAAGACAATCCACTGACTTCATTAAAAAAAACGTTCACAAATAGAGGCGAATTGTTTTTTACAAACAGCTCTTAGCGGAACTATAATTTAACATATAACAGTTTAACAGATTGTTTACGAGTGTACATTCGGTTCGTGCTGTAAACCTGTAGCTTTGTCAAAGGTTGCTTAGGAAAGAAAAAGCCCCTTGCTGCTGTTGAAACTGAATCCTTTAAATTACAGCTGTCTCGAACATCACGTTACAATTTTAGTGGGGACGGGCCATTAGATATTTGGGGGGGAGGGATGGGTTGGGCAAACACCAAAAAAAATAAGTCTGTCTCTTACTGCTACTAGCCCACCTGAGCTCGAATTTTAATGTTTGCACTGCTCGCCACGCTTTGAATTTTTTATGGCCGCTGTCAGAATTCATTGGTAAATTACTCCTGTTGCATATCCTTTTGGTTGAAGAACCAAAGGTGTTGCTGACGAACTTCAAAATACTTTGAGATATTTTTCTCGAAGAATTCGACTGACTAAATTTTCATAGAACTTGTAATGTACACTATCCAAGTACGAGAGATATGGTTGTCCATTTGTTTCAAAATTGGTACTTGCTGTACGGGGTTTCGTGCGCGTATATTTCCTATAAATACGCGTATATACGGGCTTTTTTCCGTCATAAACACGCATATCCACAGGCATTTTGGACCCGTGTATACGGGCACCAAAACACGCGTATATATGGGCATTTAAACACGCGTACACGGGCATTAAAACAAGCGCATACATCATGTGCAACGAAGCGTATAAAGAGCGCGTATACACGCGTACAATTACCATGCATCAGTGATTCTGGGATTAGTTCCCAGTACTCTGGAATTCGCTGTTCGAGTGGAGCACTGGGAACGAACTTTTATTGCCATGCGCAGACACTTCAAATTGGCGTCAGGTTAGTTATTTATTTATTGTTGTGGCAAGACCTGTTTATTCAAACTCTGCAGAACTTTTTCCATATTATAATGGCCGTGACACTTTTATAAACGATTAGTGATTTAGTTCACGACTGCTCGAGGAAATATCCGTCCGCTGATCAAAACATGGCCGAGAACTTGTTAGTTCGCTTGGAGGTTGCTGCTACATCTGACCATCGTCTTATAGAACCCCTCGACAGGAGTGAGCAAGCCAATGCGAGTAGACTACAAGAGTTGGAGTCACTGGAAAGACAGCTGCGGCATTTGGAAAGTAGCTGGGAAGCACTTTGTACTGGCGCAAGATCTTGCACTAGAGTGGGTCTTACCAGGGGCCTGCCAGCGACAATAAATGATTTGGGCAGAGTTGGCCGCCCATCATATGATATTTACGTCCCTCGATTAGAGTTTTTGAGAAACCAGATGAGGTTTGACTGGGTCAAGATCTCCACAATGCTTCTAGTTTCCAGGACTACTTTGTGGCGTAGAGTAAGAGACATTGAATCATTCCGAAATTATTATACAGATATTTCAGACTCAGACTTGGACGAGTTAGTCCGAAGGATTGGGGACAGTTCTCGCAATTGTGGGATAGCTATGATGCAGGGGCATCCGCGTAGCTCAAGTATATATGTGAAACGCCACCGGGTTAGAGAAAGTATGATAAGGACTGATCCAATCAGCAGTTCCATGCGTTGGTTCAATACAATCTCTTGTCGTGTCTACAGCGTCTGCGGTCCCAACTCTCCTTCGCATATCGATGGGTTGCACTGTTTAATCCGTTGGAGATTTGTCATTCACGGGGGTATTGACGGTTTCTCACGACTTGTTGTTTTTCTAAATTGTGCAACCAAAAATCGTGCATCAATAGTACTTACCAAGTTTATTACAGCTGTTGAGAAGCATAATTGCCATCAAGGGTCCGTGGAGATAAAGGGGGAGAAAACGTTGATGTTGCAAAGGCAATGCTTGTTCACAGAGGACTAGACAGAGGAAGCTTTATTGCAGGTGTTTCTGCCCATAATCAGAGGATCGAAAGCTTGTGGGTTGGCCATTTTTTCTACACTTTATTCTACAGTATGGAAGATAATGGTATACTGAATGCAACAAACACAATCGATTTGTTCTGCTTGCATCATGTATTTGGGCTTAGAATCAATCACCAGTTGAGGCAATTTACTGAAGCCTGGAATAACCATCCGCCTAGAACAAAAGGTAACTGGAGTCCTTACCAAAAATAGATAAACGGGATGATATCTTGTGACAACTCCGGCAACACAGCTGTCAGAGGTGTATTTGAGGGAGGTGTGCCTGGGGAATTGAAACTAAAACTATAGAAACAAACTTGTGCGATTAATAAGAGCTGCTAAACTATTTTATTATGACGAGAAAATATTAGAAAATAAAACAAACATTAAACAAACATTTAAGTATCTAAATGAAATTATAAACAGAAAGAAGAA
>JAOBRD020806402.1:0-13476 GCA_027575215.2 Hydrozoanthus sils
TGTTTGGTTGGGCCAGCCCCCCCCCCCCCCCCAAAATAAATAACATTTGAATAAGAGTTTCAGATCTTGTAACAAACTATTAAAATTTCAACTGTGTCCCCCTCCTCAATTTTATGCTTCCGGCGCAGATGTTTATTATTCGATGGAACAGCTATTATTCACCCTGCGCCATCTTGGCACTAGAGGTTAATTAAGAGATTCATTGAAAGACAAACTCTAAAAGTTGTTTTTATGAAATGTTAAAAGGTGTTTTGAACAGTGGGCAGTAAATTAGCATATGACGTGAAAGACACAACCGACAATGCTTTCACATTACTTTTATCTTAGCTTAGCCAAATTTTGGCAAAAAATCACCGTGTGTATAGCAATGTAGCACCACGCTCTTCCTCACACTGCATATTTGATAGCTTTTTATCAGAAAATTGTAACTAACTTTAATTTGTTTCTTAAACAGATATTGAGTTTAAATATTAGGACCCTGTTGTTGTTTTTACTTAGAAGGATAATATTAGCTCCTAATCGCAGTAAATCCTTGTTTTACTGGAATCTTATTTTGCGTGCAAAACCACTTAATAGTGTATGGAAACTTATTATGGACTTCTGATTTTGTTCTTTTTCAAAGTTGAATTCACTTGCATGAGGTGACGTTTCACATTTACATTATTTCTGAACTAGACAACTAAGTTCATTAATGTCAGTGCAATTAAATATAACTCAAGCAATTAAGAATTATTTAGAACGTACCTTGAACACAACCGGGTCCAAAAAGTAACAGTTTGAGTGCCATCTTACTAGCAGTACACTAGTGAAGTCTTGTAATGCTCCTTGATCTTAGCGTAAACGCTTCCGCTGCATGAGCTAGCGACAAATGGCTTCAATTAATTCGAATCAAACGTTTTTGACTCCTCACGCGCTTTGCACCTGCTTCTTTAGATCTTCATTCAACGAAACTTGCTACCATTAAAATGTGCACTTAAAAAAAACATACAATAAAACACTGCTGCTGCGTGCCATTTTCATTACAAGAGTGTTTATCCTCCTATGTCCAACCAGCGGATGCCTGAAGGTTTTCAAAAGGATGGTCATCAAGATGTTAAAACAAAATTTTCTGTTATTTCCAATTACAAATATGACCTGTCTTATATACCTTCGGGTTGCTTTCACGAAATCATGATCAACGACTGTGATTCCTTGCCCTAGTTGTTGAATATACCAGTATAGGTAATCAAAACATATCTGATTTAACTTCATGGTTTTCTTATTTTTTCTGCAACTTATAAGGCAATTTCTCTAATTTTTTTCAAATTTGAAAATGAATGGTTAACAAGAAAAACAGAGAGAATGAACAAGAAATGGAAATAGAGTTTTGAAAAGAGAATTCTGTTTGTTTAAATATATCTGCTATTCATTCATAGTCGGATCTGATCTGGTACCTATGTTATTATGCAATTGGATTTCACCTCCCGCGTATCTTTTTTAGTTCCTCCTTTTTTTAAATGCAGTTTGCTCTTTGCGTGTTTTCCAGGTCGATCAATGTGTAATTATTGCATGATTAGTTAATAAATTTATACTATAAAATTCTTAATAATAGTTTTTGATTTTGTGTTCATTATCAACAGGATATAATTTCCGATTTATATTTAACACTTATTCTATTTCAATTGAGGTGGATAGTGGCAAAATATCTACTGAGCGCGAGGCAACTGTTCCTTTCAAGAAAACGAAAAGATTTTTCTGAAAAAAAAACTTTTACTACTTGAATCACTGAGCGTGGCGAGACTCACGAGTGAGCAGCCTACCATATGTAACAAACGTGTTTTGACAGTTTGTCAACTACAAAATGTCGTAAACGGCGTAAAACAGTGAAATTCTTTAGGCTGTTTTAAAAGAGCAAACTTTTTCAGTATCGTGATCCGAAACGGACGCGAAGTGACTACTTTCGTCCGCCATTTTGTTTGGATGTCATTCTCTACTATTTCGGTGGCAAATATTATCTCACATCTATACTATTTCTAAACCAACCAAACCGCGCGTAGCCGAGCTGGTATATACTAATAAATAATAACCAAGCCACTTTATATAGTTTTGAATTTCCAGTGTAGCTGAAAAAAAACAAACCGAAATTAAAAGTTTAAAAAAGATCAAATTTTCAAACACCAAACTGTGAGAAATTCCCACAAGTCCATTTGAAAGTTGTTTGGGGTCAGATGTTAGTATAACTTTAAAAAGAAATAAATAATAAGTATAACTTTAAATAATTAATAAGTATAACTTTAAAAAGAAATAAAAACACTATGAAGACAATCAACAATATCATCGATCCCCTGAAGTAGAGGTGACCGGCCAGTGATGGTGTTTTACCGAGCCACGAAGTAACAGTCATCGACACTCAGGAAAACTGAGTTGCTTTGGTTTCAATCACAAACAGGCCTTATTTTTTGTTATAAGGGTTCCTTCCTCGTTTTTTTTTCCAAAATTTTAACTTCAGAAACAGAGACAAAACTAGACCCAACTTTCACAGGTAAGTGACCAACGATGAATAGCGCAGGATGTTCACCTGAGAACTGGTCAGAACGAGCGAAAAGTGCAAATCGCCATGCTACGCAATTGTTTGATTATTGCTAGCGAAAACAAATTACACTGGAGGGGAAGCCTTCACTGTTTTTTTACCAGGCTGGCAGAACATTTCAACTTATATCAATGCCGGCTTCTTTGATATTAAAATTAATTTGAGTTCACTTCTTTTGAAAATTTATTTGCCTAAAATATGTGCGTTGCGGGTAACTCAGCAAAATGAACCAATCACCGGTGGCTAACATTGAAACTTAAAGATTCTATTGCAGCAGCATCTAGAGCAACAACAGCGTAACAAAGTGTCTGTTTAATTACATTCTTCTATCGAAAACACTTGCATGCCTCCCCAATCAGCTATACATACATTGGTTAATGCATAAATAGTAGACATTCGAACACATGAAGGAGAACTGATATAGTATTGGTAGAATTTCAGATGAAAGCTGTAGTAAGTTGAAATCATACTATCCACCTGTCTTCTTTTGTTCGCGCTGAACGTTGTGCTTCCTGTTTATGTTCACGTCTCAGTAAGCGTTTAATTGTAGGTTTAGTACTGAACTAAACTAACAAGTTAGTTACTGGGCGGTGTCTCGAATCTAGCAGATCTATAGCGAAATTCGTGGATGGTTACAAAGGCATTTGAGTATTTTAACGAATGAATCAGAGGTAAAGGCTATGACAGACACGTAGCTAGGAACAACGGATTATCTTACACTTACGGATCTTAAAATATGTTTCCAAAAGAGAAATGGCGTAAGACAGTTTTCTATTTAACTGTGATGATAAAAACCTTGGAAATCTGTTCTTCAAATCCGTTTCAATGACGTATCGATACGGTTGTAAAATAAATGTACTCTTTCTAATCAACGCCCCAAATACGAAATTTGTTAGCCCCCCCAGCCGGGCGTTAGTCATATACTTTTTACGGAGAGTCGGTCGATAGGATGAGTATAAATTCGTACTTCGGTTGATAGATCACGTCGAGAGGAGTTTTTTCCTCTTTTCCTAGTTGTCACAACTTGTCAACCATGGCTTGGCTAGCCCAGTCTGCCACGCGGGGAAAGCCTGATCCCTCAGGACCCTAAATGAGGGTCTTAATATAATTGCTGCGGATAAAGACATTAAACTGGAGTTTCCGAGTCTCTAGCTCATGGCTCCTTAAGCCGAAAACAGAGAAAATGATGTATGTTTTAAGCATTCAAGAGTTAGTTATGAGCAAAATGTTTTTAAAAGGCTTCAGAAAAGTTGTATTAGACCGATATTTATGTGTTATGATAAATCTAGCAAGGGACTTTAATTCATTTGAAGAAACAATGCATAGAAGAAAACTTCCGGTATCGAGGTAGCAGTGGCGAGAAGCTTAAACGATTCTCTCCACACGGCTATCTCGAAATACGTAAAGAGACCGAGTTCGAACGAGTCAGAGGAAGTATTCTTCGTCATGCTTCTTTTGTAAGAACCACTAAATTTTGGCTGAAGCTGGGCTTGTTTTAAATTAACTTTTGGCAATTTCAGCCTAGAATTGTTCTTAAATTGGCTGTTTTATTTTGTGATACTTCCAAACGGTGGATTAGCTGCCCGGAACAACGTTAAGGCGCTAAAAAATACGTTCAGTGGGATCCCGTTAATACGGTCACCTTCGGGCCAGAAAAAATTGGCCGTAATAACTGGGTGACCATATTAACGAGGATTTTTTATAGGAAATAGTATGGCATTTCGACGGCGGACCAGACAAAAAGTGACCGTTTCAACGACGTGGCCATATTAACGAGGTGACCGTAAGGCGGGTTCCACTTCCAGCGCGTAGTATGTGATAGATTACAGTTGTATATTGTTTTCTGTTTTAAAACTTTCTGAAAAAAAACTCTGCCCGGTGATTGGTTTTAACTCGTTCTTTTCTTGTGGAAAATTTTAGCTTGAGCTTAGCTTGAGATGCTTTGGAATGATATCACACTCACCGAGAACTGATGCGAGCACATTGCCGCCTTCTATCAAATGCCGCAAAGACAAATCACTGAACGTTCCTGCGGAAAGAGTATTTTAAATGAAAAACAAACTTTGGGCAAAAAATATTTGTACGCGTCCCAGTACTAGTCAGGGTTTTTGTTATGTCACCTACGGACTAGGTCCCAGTCACATCCAGTAGTTCAGCTTACGGCGCTTACGGTTATGGGGAAATCAGGCTTATCAAGGACGCTTGCTACAACCTGTTATGACCTGTTTATATGATAAAGAATGTATGTGAACTATTACAAGAGTTCAAAATGTCCTCTTGGCTCCAGGATTTTAGTGTCGAAAATGCATACATACCTACATAGCATACAAGTACACCGTTCCGTTTTTATATACATACATTTATAACTGTAATTGCTGAAAATTATCTTGCAGAGTTTTCAGCCACAAACACTTGAAATATCGCGATAGTAAATATTGGCGGGATATGTTAGATTTTTATTATATCATAAACCTTCATTTTCTTGAAATTTTGACATCTAAAAAATGTGTCAACTTGTTAGATGATCCAATCACTTTACCTTTTTTCCCTTGTGGAAAACTGTTTGAAATGCTGAAAAGATGACAAGTTGTTGGTCAGGAAAGAATGGATTACTTGAATAGCTAATGTGATAGGCGATTCGATTGAACAACACCTTATCTAAACAACTGCAAGCTAAAACTGATCATGGAATTCCGATACGACAGCTAACATTTTCGCTGCTCAACAAACTCTTTATCAAAGAGATGGTCGAACTGATAAGCCGAAAAAAAGCATAAAGTAATTAGTTTTAAGTCATGAATCGAGCCGATGTTTGACAACTACCGGTCGAAGGGATCTGTTGCACAAAACTGTCAGTGAATATACATCTGGTATCGTTTCTCCAAATCTGTCAACGAAATCAAGGCGTCAAAGTGAGAGCCAAACTCGTGCCACACGCAGTGAAACGACTTTGAAGCTAAGCTTTAACTTTGGTTTCGCTTTTTAGGGAGGCAGTGTCTATACATCTTCTGGGACTAAACCATGATCACGAACACCTACTGGGTTAATAACAAGCTTATAACGCCATCCGTGGCAGCATGTATTATAGAAGCGCCGGGTATTTAAAAGTCATTTAGGCATGTTTGCCGCGCCGAAAGCGGAAATGCGGGCCGAGAAGTTGCTTTGTGATATAGTCAATTAAATCAGCGTTTGTGTCAGCATCTACTTGTCAATGGTCTAATGAACATTCTTCTGCTTCGGAGTAATTTAGCTCCATTGTTTAATAAATATGTACCACGTGAATAGATCCTCAATCCTGCTGCATTTCTGCAAAGGTGGCCGGTACTACAGACTTGCGGGGTGAAGGCAGGAAGTGTTAAGTTCTTGTGTCACTGTTTTTGCTTAACGAACCGCACCAAGGCTGACTTTGCAGTATGGTTTACAACTCTGCAATAATTCTTCTACTGCTCTGCTGCGGTGAGGTTGCACAAAGCGTTGAGATCAAACACTTCTATCCATTTGAAGAAGAAACTGACGGTGATGCTAGTAGCGGTCAGGTCCCAAACGGAGATAGCACTATTTCCCCGCGTGTGGAACTAAATATACCAGTCAGACTTTACAACGATTACTATAACAGTCTCTACGTGAGTAACCCTGGTTTATTGCATTACCAGTATTTAATATATACATTAATCTTTTTCGATCGGATAAGCAAAGTAAACGAGCTTGTCGCTGTGTTTAATAGCCTTGAGAATTTAATTTTAATCTGAGAGTAGGGGAAAGAAAATGCATCATAAATTGGAACTAATCTTTGTTGTGAAGCTGTCTGCAGCAATCATCCAGAGCATTTAGCGTAACTATATCATTTAGCACAAAACATAACCTGGCCAGGAGAGGTTGTAAACCCGGTATTTTGCAGCTCGTTGACTTGCTCATCCGTCAACCAATACTATTACGTGTGTTGTAAACGGAATAGCCGGGGTCACATCTGCTTTAATGAACAAGGAATTCGGGACAGAAATTGTGTGCTTCACCTTCAGTTTGATCGCCTCTTTCTTCGCTACTGTCAAGCAGCGTAGGTACTTGATTAAAGACGTGGGAAGAACGTAATTACATTTCGAACGTAGTTAACGAGATTTTGAGTGTAAGCCAAACAGAACAAACGGGGTAGAGCTTTTAGCGTTGTTTGTTCATTGAACTAGCGAAGCAATCTGATCTGTTTAACTAAACTGCTAAGACAAACTTTCCTCGTACCTCTGGCCTTTGGTACTATTTCATATTTACGTGAGCACATCTGGGAATATTTGTTTGTTTTAGAACGCCTTAGAAATGAAAACATCGAGCGAATAAATTGTGCTTTCGTGGGAAATTTAATAACAGCATTTAATGAGGTACCACAAATCTCTAATAAGCTATTATGCAAAAGATTTTCTTTTATTGTTTTTTAATAAGGAAAATTTATAATAAAGATATAGTAATGTTCTGTCGCGAAGAAACACGTTTGAGGCAATGTTTGCAGGTTGTATATAAATTCTTAGTCCAACCGAGACGTGTGTTTTTCCAGATGTAAAAGCAGTTTTCGCAACGGTTATCTGGAGTTCAAGTCAGTTTCTGACACGTTGTAATTTGCCTGATAACTAAATCAAGATAAGACGATTGGGCTTGCATGAGACTGTAATCTTCGGCCTATTTCCATCAGAAAGAAAAGAGTATTATTTACACTTTCGAGTAAATTTATGAAATTTGGATAGGTAAACAAACAAGTTTCTTTCGCGTTTTCTTCTTTCCGTTTCTTAAGTTTGCTTTGGAAGATTTCAATTCATTAGCTCTTTCGTGTCAAAAATTGCGCTTGCTGGAAGACTGTACTGTAGCTACCTTGTTTTCTTTATAAGTATTCCCAGTATTTTTTTAGAGCTGGTACAGTATACCTCTTTCCAAGTAACGCGCGCGTTGACATGAGATCAGACTACTGGCATTGAGTAGTTCAGATATATAGAGATAAAGTTTAATTGATCACGGGGTTATGCAATGCATGGCTTTTCCAACTTGCCAATGTCTGCCTTTTATAGTTTAAAATTCAGTTCAAACAAAGACAGCGCTTGGGTTTAGTTCAAAAGTGCCGATCTTTGTAATGTTAACACAAAATCCCTTTGTTTTAGCTCATTTGTATAACTCTGTGTGAAGCTAATGTTTGAACTGGGTCTGAGGTGAAACGTAAAAGAAAGACTGAAAAAGACGCCGGCAATGTTTATTTCCAGAAATAACAAAAGCATAAACCACGTTGCAACAAAGGCTAGGAATTTGCACGCAGTTTAAGTGACTAGTTTGCTAGTCAGTAACCGCATTTTTTTTTTATAGTGCAATACTTAATGGCAGCTCACCGTCTTCCATTCATCTGAGACGTTAGATAAAAAGCTCTTGAAATGAACAGCGTGTGGTACTTAAAGCTCTCAGACCTTAACGCGTTTTCTGGGTGTTTTTATAGGCTTTGTATTAGTAAGAACGTAGTGTGAAATTAAAACACTTTTACAAAACCCAGAGAAGATTTCGTCTCATTTTGAAGTTGATGTAAAACTACAGTTTTTATGTTCGTCAGAGGTAAAGGGGCGCGACACTCGAATCTTTTATGAAAATAAAAATCTTTTTGGAGCAAAATGGCTGTATTTTACACGAAAATTAAAGCACTGAGTTCTCTCATGGTTGATGTAAAACTATCCCCCATGTCAGAAGCGTGTTTTCCTTAAAAAGAAGGTCAAGAGCGATAAGATGTTTCTTGAGTGCTTGTCAGTTGCTCGATATGGAGCAGACACCAGGTTTGCCTGGTTTTTAAAATAAAGTGAGGATGTCCTGCGCTTTATTCTGGTTATTATCGACAACGAACATCATAAGGATTAACTAGATTATTATTGAGTCTGCCTAATTGAGCTTATTGTTAAAAGATAAAGCGGACACGAACTTGCTAACTTCTTTTCCTGTACCGAATAATATAAACACATATCATTTGGCGCCGTGCAGGAATTCTGAAGTGCTTTAGTATTGTCTAATTTGGTCTATTCCTTTCGAAAGTAAAATCTAATCCTTTCTGAATGATAAGAATCAGCTATCTCGCATGCTTCCTCTCGAGCTCGATTTTCCAGTAGAACCTTAGGTGGTGAAGACATCCTTTCAAGTTAACTCATTTTTCGGTTTATTGTACGTATCAACTACTTGCCGTTTCTCAATATGCAACCTAATGGTCGAGTAACGGTCTTGAACTAGCATGCAATAAGGAAATTCAAAAACGAAGTCGAGGCTTGTAAGAGATACGTGGGTCTCTAGCTCCTCAGCTAGTATGTTACAATTTTGGCTTGACTTTCTGTGACTTTTCAATTACGGGAAGAAAGAGAAGGAAAATAGAAAACTAGCTCTATTCTCCATAGATCGTGCTGCTACCAATAGTAACTGTTTTAAAGGCTAACATAAACAGGTAATCGGCTTCAGTTGGAGTTAGATTACATATTATAGACCGGAAACAAACTTTCAAACCTTTAAACGTTATATAAAGAACGCATACGCAAACACGCCCACACACACATGCATACATACACACAGTCGAACTCCTCAAGACGGACACCCAGGTAAGACGGACACCTCTTAAATAAAACGGACACAAAAACTTGGTCCCTGCCTCAGTCACTTACTGTATTTTAAGTCTCTATAAGACGGACACCTCTCTAAGACGGACAGTTAAGGCCGGACCCGAAGGTGTCCGTCTTAGACAAATTTGACTGTGCGCACAAATATACCGTTATATTAATCAGCTAACCATTTTTTCCAAAGTGTTTGCTTAATTGAAACACAGCTAAGCTGGAATGGACTGTTAGGTCTGTTTGAGAGTTAGGACATGCCACGTTCATGCAATTGCAAAAGCTCTCGGAGTTGTGGATGTCTTGTGGCATTCGTTTATCTTGACAAGCAAAAAGTACGTGTTTCTTTGAGGACAGTTCAGAAATTTGTCAAGTTGCTGACGATTATTGTCCAAATGAAGCAGTTTGATTAACACTGCATAGGCCAAGGCCGCGAACTATATTTTCAAGTTTATAATCTGACCGATGGAGTTTATAGCTAGGACACATAGTAACCTATGAAAAATCATTCACTAAGCTGTTGGTGTACACTGTTACAAGCAGTGCTGTTAAGCTGTTGATACACTGTTATTTTCTTGTTCATTTCACCGTTTTTAATCTAGCTTTTGTTTGGTCCTTTAACAGATGTTAAAATCAACACTATCTCTTTCAGTTGTGCTTTACTTAAGTTCATTTGCTCTCGGGTAATCACTTTTAGAGAACATAGTCGACTTTCACATTATGATTTTAGAAGTTTTAGTTTTCGTTTGGTTTAGTCTTTGAAGTAGCTAGACCAAATGAAAGTGTCACGTCATGTTTTTCTCTCGAAAACTATTTTTGGTTGGAATTATACACTATCTTGCTACAAATCAAAGTAATGGCGGGGCCGCCCAGTTTCATCCTCGATAATGACCAAATTAAGTGCACGATGGAAAATCCTCAATGCATCCAATTTCTGGAGGCTATTTTTAAATTTAGTTTTCCTCTGTAATTGATTTGTTTTGCACATGCCGTTTGATTTTTCTTTATTCTACAACGGACTCTGTTGTGTGGTATAAAGGATATCTTTTTTGTGTAAACAGACCGTGCATGTGTCTTGACTGGACGGAAAAAGTTGAAATATATTTACTGGTTTCTAGTCCAGAAAGGATCGATCCCCACGTTATTTCCTACAGTTTGCTCTTTTGGCAACTTAAGTTTTTTGAAAATTATGAATCTTATATAATCAGAGGAGGAGCACACTTACTCACTCCCTAGGGTAACGATGAATTGAGAAAAATTTGTAACTGAATAGTTTATGGTCTGAAGCTACTACACACGCATATGCTTGTGGATGACAAAAAATTGATTTTCTCTGGGACAGGTCCCTTTTTAAGCTTAACTACTCTGGTATTAACAGCATGCTGAAATCTCATTATCTTCAAATTGTTTGTCCCGTGGATTCAAATATCAGCCATTGCCGATATACTTTTTGCTTATCTCAGTTTTAAAGCATTTGTTTTGTGCAGGTTCTGTCAAATGTTATAAAGCTCTATCGAAGTATAGTAATTTGCGTATTTCAGATTGTTTTGTCTGTAAAAGCTGAGCATACTTTGTGCTTCTATTCATTTCTTTTCCTTTATTTGCCTTTTAACTTTCTTCTCTTCTCTTCTCTCCTCTTTTCTTCTCTTCTCTTCTCTCCTCTTTTCTTCTCTTCTCTTCTCTTTTCTTTTCTTCTCTTATCTCCTCTTTTCTTCTCTTCCCTCCTCTTTTCTTTTCTTCTCTTCTCTTCTCTCCTCTATTCTTCTCTTCTCTTCTTCCGTTCTGCTTTCGTCTTCCTATGGTCTTGTTTGTGTTATGTTGAAATAGCATACTACAGTAAGGAGCTATCTTAACATACTATTCCAATATACTCGGATATCTTTGCATGGTCTTAAAAGGTTTTTTAATTTCTATGATAAACGCCTGGCGGCATGTTTACAGATCAATACAGGAAATGCCTTTAATATTATTTGTATGCTAGATTTGCTTAGATTTTAATGCTTTTTCAGGAAAAACCTTTCCTCCAGGCATGAAGAGTTCACAAGATATTTTAGAACATGGGAGATGCTTTTGAATTTGATTGTTTACTAACATAAACTTAGTTTCTCTTGTATTTACTAAAGATTTTTTAAACTGAAAATAAAAATCCCTTCCAGGCGTGTTTAGTGGTTGTTAAATTGACAAACAGCGACAAATGATTTTGAGCACAGTTTTATTTGAGAAATTTTCAACGACTAGCTAAGGTCTTCCTATAAAATTAACCACGTCAATCGTAAAGAAAGCTCTTGGAGTACGCATGTATACATATATCAGGTCTGCCGAGTCTATTCCTTTCAAAACTCTGGAATGGAATCGAACTAAGTTTGATATGACGTTGACATGCCCTCGTCCATCTTGTCGGAAAGCTCGAAAAATTCTATATTTGATAAGGAGACCCTGATAATAAGAGGCCGGCGTCGGGATTTGAATCCAGCTTCCGTCCTGTGACTTGATGCCTTTGCTTGTTACTTGGTGCTAAGAATCTCAAAAACATTCTGGTTTGGCCAGGAAGTGCTGCCGGCAAGAAACAAACAATATATTAAGATTTATTTCCAAATGCTTAGTTCGCTCATTTCTCAATATCTACACCAATATTATCCTGAAGTTTGTGTACGTTTAAGCGCAACAACTGACACTTGCTCTTTAAAAAGGAGTGCAGTTTGGGAGAGTTCTTGGTGCACGTGACCCATCAGCCAAGAAGAATGAAAGAAAGAAAAACAGTGTTGGGTTATCATTTTTTAGAAAAGCAAAACACTTTAGTAAACTTCTTTAGCTGCCATAACACTTTCTAGCCAATCTGAATATTTTTGGAACTAAAATTTATAATCTCGTCCACACCAGACTCACACTTAACTTTTCATTTTCAGGTTCACAGTGACGGGTTAATAACATTTGGTAGAGATCCGTCGCTTGTGTCTAAGCTGCGTCATAGAAAACATCCTTTTCCTCCGAGTTTTCCAACAATTGCTCCATTTTACGCTCCTGTGTCTAGTGGGATAAAAAGTCACGTGACTTACCGATTGAGTAAGGCAAGAAAAATCTTGGACCAGGCCACCGTTGATGTTCGCTTATCCTTTTCGGACCAAGATGGCTTCAAAGCCTCCCTAGTAATTGCTGCCACATGGAGAAGAGTCAAACACGTTCATAACAAGTATGTTAACAAGGTAAGGTCTAAGTGTGATATAAAACGTTTATTAACCAGTAACAAAGTGTCATTGGGAACTAGATTGATTTAAGCTGTGGCTACACAGTGCATCATTGCCTGCAACGTTGCGCGCAACGGGAGAATTTCACCGTGTAGCCACCTTTGAAATCGTTGCACGAAACGTTGCACGAAGTAGAAACCGATCCTACTCCTGCAACATTGCACGAAGGGATTCGATTGCGCGCAACGTTACATGCACTGTTGCACCGTGTAGCCACGGCTTTAGCAAAGACAACGCGAATTAAGACAGCGTAACTTCTGTTTACGTGCGCGCGTACAGCTCAAGGTCCTGAGAAGAAGCTAGACGTCACGTTGTGAACGTAACGCGAAAACATTAAAATCCCGTCGTGAAACACAACGCGACGTGTACATCGCAACGTATTAGGACCTCGAGCTGTGCGCACTCACGTAAACAGAAGTCACGTTGTCTTCGCGTTGTCTTTGCTAAATCCATCTATTCTCAGACTGAGGACTGGGTACGGATCGAGTGCAGCGAAGTTCATACATACTACTAAACCAAGGTCTGGTATCCCAGTAAAGACCTTACTCTCGGCGACCACTGAAGCAACTTGTTAAGCTAAGTAACCTGATTAATAAACTTTTGAAGACCCACGTCATTTGATGTGTTAATAAATTCTCCCAACTAAAACCCTTACTGAAACGAAGCAATTCTTTTTGACTGATCAAACAAACAAAGCAACAAGTTCCTAGTAGCTATATAATGAAACTTTACATGATGAACTCTGATTTTTACAAAGCAATTTTTACCACTATAATTGTTAATCCTTGCTTAAAATTTTCACTCCATTCACTGTTACGACTGAAAAGGAAGAGGGTTAGAATTGAGACATGTATAGATGTTTTTGTTGCCGTGCTTTCGTTTTGGCTTCTTTGAGCCCCTTTTTATGGATTTTTCGATTAATTTTCCACAAATGATATTGCGCGAGTAATCAATAACAGTTGATTTCTATCAGTTTCATATGAAATTGTACATGAAAACAAGTGCTCTGTATTATCCTTGCCGCCCTTGACCCTCGTCCTCCTTACCCCCTCCCCCC